>SWKW01000159.1:0-77203 GCA_011058865.1 Didymella keratinophila | reverse complement strand
TAGTGTAAAAAAGATAAAGGTTCTGTGTAAATAGACTGTTTTACCTAAATATGTGGTGTAATCTTACTCTGGCGGTGTTTTTAACACTGCAGCAGTACCCCAGTGCGAGCCCAAGGACCTCCTGCTCGATACTATGGAATTATCATGTCCCGTTTCTTCTATCTATCAGATCACAATGGCGAACTCCAACCACCCGCCCGCCTACTGCAAAATTCCCCCAGACCGACACTGACGAGGGCGTCGTAATGCATCCTTGACGTCTCATAAACCAGGCTATATCGTACCTCGCTGCCTGGGAAGCCATAGCAGCCGCTATCGTCTACTATGCAAGCGATATCGACACCTTTGGTCTCTTCGTAATTTGTAGACCCCTGACACCTTTGTGTACCCGAACACCACTAAGCTCGAAATCCAGTTCACCCTCGTCGTCAACGCTTGCTGCTATGGAGGCGCCATAACAGCAATATCTGTCGAATATCCTGCAAACAAGCCACCGTGTCACGAACCCATCTCCCTCCCTTACCTCACTCACTCCCTCTCTCCCCACAAAACCCTTGGACCCTGACACTTCCCCAACATCTCCAACACCACCCAATCTACATCCACCGTCCTTCAGCATGAAGCTCACATCCGCGAGTCTGCTACTCCTCACCGCCTCCGCAAGCGCATCATCAGATCTCTCAATCCGCGCAGACACCAAGACCAACATCTACATCTGCACGGATATGAACTGGGCAGGGACATGCAAGAACATGGCCGTCACGCCAGGGAAATGCTACAACATGCCTGCGTCATTCGACAAGAACGTGTCGAGCACTGGACCCGACGAAGGGACTTTCTGCACACTGCATTCGTGAGTACACCTCGAGGTGGATGGAGGCATCGAGGTGACCGATGCGCATGGGCGTGGATTGGAGGATGCCAAGATGATATGCTGATCGGTGTCCAGGAATCGTAACTGTCAGGGCGGCAAGGTGATACCGTTTACGAATCCGGGGATTGCTGATTTTACGAGGTACAAGTTCGACAATGAGTTAAGGAGCGTGAGGTGTGATTTCATCTGGGGGTGGCCGAAAAAGAGTGGGTGAGATGGCAGTCGAACGAATGAGACGAGCTTGCTTTAGGCATGCTTAAGATCTCGCTGGCTGACGCCAACTACTGCGAAGGGAGCGGCGGGCTATCATGTAACATAACAAGTTGCATAGAAGCAACAGAGGTGCTGAACAATGGCGAGTAGTCAGTGCATATGCCGACGTTTTCTGCAACATGAGAGGTGGCCTCGTGAACATCACAAATATGACGCGAAAAAGTTGAACGTTACGAAATATATTCATCGAAAGCCTTTTGGTAGATAGTGTGAGCTCCAGTGCCCCAAACGCCGGTCCCATTCCAGAAGTACAGGTATATGCATCGTTAATAAAACAACAGGATCGCGCTATTGATCTATTTGGTAGCGCGCTCGTAGACACCGACGACCATGGCGTGATCACGCTCGAAAGGTTCGAGGGTGAGCTGCTCCTTGGGTTTGATTCCCATTTCCCTCAGCTTAGCGACTTCCTGAGCGAAGACGGCCTCGGGTGCGGCGGTCGAGTCGATACAGTTGGCCTTGATGGAGATGACGATACCACCGCCAACCTTCAGGAAGAGACCAGCGTTGAGACCGACGATACGGGCCTGATCGGGCTGGGCAACGTCGGCGAAGATGCAGTCGACCATGCCGACGAGCATACGGTACTTGAGGGGGTGACGGGCATCCTCAACGATGGGAATGACGTTGGTGCGGTGGGTGGCCATGTTGATAAGATCACGACCGGAGCGGTGGGAGAACTCGACAGCGAAGACGGTTCCCTCGGGACCAACGATATCGGCAACGTGAGAGACGGAGGTACCGGAGGCAGCACCAAGGTAAAGGACCTTGGATCCAGGACCCATGTAGATGTTGTCGACACCACCAAGAATACCGGCAGCCAGCTTGGAACGGAAGGGGTTCCAGACACGGTACTCGACAGCAGAGGGAGCAGCATCGTCGCTCTTCTCAGTCTTCTCGCCGCCGACGCTGATGCGCTTCTCGCCGTAGACGCTCTCGCCAGGGGTCAGGTTCTTGGTGACAAGGAGATCCTCCTTTCCGCGAGCAACGAAGACACCGGCATGACGGTGGGGCTCGACAATGACCTTACTGCAGCCTGTCAGTTGCTGTGCTTGCGGAAACTGTCGAAATAGACTTACGCTCCGCCACGGGCACCACCACGGGCACCACCACGTCCACCGCCGCGAGGAGCACCACGACCTCCACGGGCACCTCCACGGGCACCTCCACGGCCGCCGCGGTCGCCGCCAAAGCCACCGCGACCGCCGCGAGCACCGCCGCGTCCACCACGAGGAGTGAAGCCTCCACGGCCACCACGGTCACCGCCGCCACGTCCGCCTCTATGTCGTGTTAGTCGTGCATCAATAGTGAGTGATCAAAGGCTGCAATGTGCAGTGCGCAGTGTTTCGGGCACGCGCAGATAACTCTTGAGCAGCTGTCGCAATAAAACAGCTGTGCGCTCAAGACCTAGCTGCGCGTCCCAGCTGCAGCGCAATGGCAGGTATGCTCGACCTTAACATGGATGGAGTCGTACCTGGGTGTGAAAGCCATTGCTAAATGTATAGAGGAAAGGGTATAAGTCGTAGAAGTGCGACGATAAGGCGATGGAGAGCTTCGAAGTCCAGCGCAAAGTTCGAGAATTTCTCTGCGAGCTCACCACGCTAGCACAAAATTCGGCCAAGGGCAAGGGCTGCTCTTTCCTCGCTTAGTGCTCCACACCTGCCTCTCCCACCATTGGCCAACAGTAAAGCGTGCACGGACACCCACACACCTTCTAATTCTCTGGTGAACATCGTGCCTACTCCAACCTCTGAAGATTCGCTAACAACACAGGACCTCATCGCCCGCCAAAATGGTGAGTCGCCGCCGCCCGCCGCCGCAGCGCTCGCAGATGAGCTGCTGCCATTCTCGAATGCGAAATTAATTGCTGCCGCAGGTTCGTTACGGAGCATCCACCCTCGACAACGCAAAGAGCGCCCGCGCTCGCGGCTCCTACCTCCGTGTTTCTTTCAAGAACACCCGCGAGACCGCCCAGGCCATCAACGGATGGAAGCTTGAGCGCGCCCTCACCTACCTTGGCAACGTCCTCGAGCACAAGGAGGCTGTTCCCATGCGCCGCTACGCCGGTTCCACTGGACGCACCGCTCAGGGTGAGTGACCCTTCCATCTCGAACGCAAGGATGGGCGAGCAGAATCTGGACGTTGGAAAACACTGGAAGAGAGGGACTTGCGCTGGACTGGGAACTGCGCCGCGTCGAACTTGCATGGAACGAATTTTGCATGGGCAATGGCTGACTCCCGCAGGCAAGCCTTTCGGTGTCTCCAAGGCCCGCTGGCCCGTCAAGTCCGCCGAGATCCTTCTCGGTCTTCTCAAGAACGCTGAGGCCAACGCCGACACCAAGGGTCTCGACACCGCCAACTTGATCGTCAAGCACATCCAGGTCAACCAGGCCCCCAAGCAGCGCAGGCGCACTTACCGTGCCCACGGTCGTGTATGTACCAGCACTCCGCACGTACGGCTCCAGCCCTAACAGTGCACAGATCAACCCCTACATGTCCAACCCCTCCCACATCGAGCTCATCCTCACCGAGGGTGCCGAGGTTGTCCAGAAGTCCGCCCAGACCGTCGAGCGCCGATTGAACTCGAGGCAGCGTGGCCGTGAGGTCCGCAAGGCCATCACCGCTGCGTAAGCAGTTCCAGAGGAGGTGTTGAAGTTTAAGCGAAGACAAAAGGACAAGGCATGGGCAGGGTCTAGGAGTCAATGAGCGATGAATTATAGGGTCTTTCATACTCACTCATCATGTGTGCATGATTGGGAATTCGATTTCTCCGGTGTCTGGTCAGCAAACAAACAGGGCCACGGCCTGATTCCCGAACTCAGCGCTCTCTCCGTATGTGCACGCAGTGTTGTCGTGCACTACCATTGCATGCGTACGACCTTTCTAGCGCTTAATGCAATGTATTATGAATCTTCAGTTTTCGCAAAATCACTCTACATAGTTACACCTGACTTGGACTTAGGTATTGACATTGAACGCCAACCGTCACAAAACGCCTAAAATTCCGGCCTATGGCGCTAGCACGCATCCGAGACTAGGTTAACCTCTGAACCAGCTTTTGAACATCCAACTCTCATAACACATGACTACTTGATCAAGTGGTCCTTCAACATCCGTGCCCGTCATGGGCTCATTGTAATTGTCCGAAGTCTTTGTTCTCTGACTCGACGATGGCTGCTATCTTGCTTGTCGGCGCCTGCCAAGTTTACAACGGTCATGACGCAAGCCCAGCACACCCATGTGCATCACCGCATCTTGTGGCCGTTGTGTGTGGACTATATATCCGCTCTACCCATGCGCCACGCATGTTTCCTATTAGAATTCCTCTGTACATATTTGCGTGATATCCATCTGTTTGTCGTTTCTGCAGCGTTGCTATTTGTATTGGGAAGCATGCCGACTTCCAAACACCACACACGATTCCTGGGAGCACTAGCACTCGGTCTCGTTGCCACCGCACAAGCCCAGGATAGCAAGAAGGGGTTTGCGTTCATTGGGGATACACATGCTTCGGACAACAAGCTCCTCTCGTCATCCAGTAGTCCTATATCATGGTGGGTCATGGATCTTTATTCCACTCCTCTGCCTGCTAACTAAGCACGCACCTTAGGCCTATGCACATACCTTACTATGTACTTACTTTCTAATAGGTATTATAATTGGTCTCCCTACTCCAACGGCGACCTGATACCCACTGACTCTCTTGAATTTGTCCCCATGATTCACGGCATCGACGCAACCCAACAGCTCGGGACTGAACGCGCTATCAGCAGCCTCGACAAATCAAGCACCCATCTCCTCTCCTTCAACGAGCCGGACGGCACCACAGGAAGTGGCGGATCAAGCATCACCCCCGCGGACGCAGCGCGCGCATACATCGACTACGTGGTCCCGTACCGCAACGGCTCAAAGGGGGGCCGGAACTGGAAAATCAGCCACCCGTCGACCACCGGATCTGGCAACGGATTGGAGTGGCTCAAGTCTTTTAACGAGTCATGCTTCGACATCGACCCGCTAAACGGGTGTCCAAGTGATTTCGTTGCTGTGCACTGGTATGGTGATTTCGGCGGGTTGGCGAGCTGGCTGGGCACGCTGGATGAGTTCTACAATAAGAACTCGACGAACGACGAGAGCTTGAAGCTTTGGATCACGGAGATGGGGCTTCCCCAGCAGTCGGCGGAGAATACGGTGCGGATGATGAATCAGACGCTGCCGTATTTGGATGAGCTTGATTATGTGGAAAGGTACGCGTGGTTTGGCGCGTTTAGGACGGATGATGCGAATGAGTGGACGGGCGATGGCGTTGCACTGTTCGATGACGATGGGGGGCTCACGGAGCTTGGGGCGCTGTATATGGGCAAGGGGTTCAAGGAGGGTCAGAAGGGTGAGGGATCGGGTGCTGGAATGCTTAGTGTGAATCTGGGTGCGGTTGTGGCGATGGGAGTGGTGAGCGTGCTGATGAGCATGTTGTGACGATGGATGCGAGATGACCTCGGTGATTTGAGCGATAGAGCGCGGATACCCCTTGATTCTGAGCACGAATTGCAAATCGCGATTGACCTCTGCGCTCCTTTCTGGCTTCTTGGTCGCAAAATTTTGATGAATGAAGATATGAGGCACTGTGTACACGAAAGGGATGAAGACATGGTCAAACCCCTACGACACAGAGCTCAGACACATTTCGCCAGTCTTGTTTGCTTTGTATTCGTGCAGACCTGCATTTCAGCATCTTGGGAAGTACTGCGGGCGCGCAGACATACGATTCCGAGAATCTCGCTCTTGGAATAGATGGCTTTGGTGAGAAGCAGAGCACATGTATGCCTCCCAACCTTCTTCTGAACGGCTATGCAAGCATGGCTCTCTTGTGTACTATTTTCGGGCAGATTGAAAAACAGGTCAGTGAACCAACTCGGCAGAGGCAAGGTGAGAGATTTTTAGTGAGAAGCTTGTCGCTCCACGCATGGATAAGATCCCGTCGTCTATGAACTCATGGAGGCAGTCAATGGAGCTTTTTGGGATACATGTGACCAGAGGCATCTTTGTCGAAGCCAGTGCGTTTGATCTATGTCGAGATCCCTGTCGCGTGATGTGCAACTCTCGGGTAAAGACGAAGACGAAGAGGGTATAGTCTCGGAGAGTAGGTGTTTTCGAGAAAAGACGGAACTTGAGAAAGTCATCAGATGATTCTGGTGCTGAACATCACGCGCATCTGAAATGTCGTTCCCGAGTAGAGTGTACGGTGGAGTTCCAGGAGCGAAGTCCAAGTCGGAACCGAACATCTATACAGAAATCTCTCCTTACCCCCTCGACATTTGCACAAGTTAGATCTTTTTGAACCAATGAGCTTGATTTTAAAGCATCTAGAGATGCAATCCTTGAGCGTTGGGATATTTGACATGGCACCTCGCCCCAGATCAGCGGGTCAGAAACATCCCAATCTGACGTATTCATTTTAAGGCTTCGCAAGAAATAGGAAGAAGACATGATTGGCCTTGTTACGATCTTTCTATGGTCCAGAAGAGAGGTCAAGCGAACATGACAGTGAAGATCTGAAACTTTAGTTGGATTGTTGGCAGACATAAAAACCCTTCATCGAGTTTTAATCTTGGGAAGATCGGGCTATAGGAGTAGCGACAGTAGAAACGACACACCGATCCATGGAGCGGCGGCCAGTCATATTTTGGACCGTAGATCTTCTTGGAAAGTCTTTTCGTCATCTCATTGCTACGACAGTCGTAATTCTGTCGTCGTGGTAACGTGTCGAAGGCAGAGGCAAAGCTTATATTTGGGTGAGCGCAGCTTTTCGATACATCGGCTATAAAGGTAGATGAGCGATCAGAGACGACCTCATGTATCAAGTTGGTGGCCTAGAGGTTCACTCGCGGCAGCACGGTACCTCTAACAGCTTGCTAAATGGTTAAAGAGTGCAGACCGAGTACAAATTATATGTGAAGATCTGGTCAGCTCTTTGAAGACAGGTAATCACGATGAGGGCATAATAGCCCCGGAAACGGAGCGTAGGAGCCCAAGATGAGCAATACGGTTTGTGACAATTGATGTGTAGACGCTCTATCTTCTGCGCGAGCTAACTGGGCCGCTAAGGATGCAGCCGTCAGCGCACTCTGGATCTGTGGAGTTGTACGCAATCTGGCCGACGCTGCTGCCCGGCTCACATGACGGGTCGCGCGGGCTCTGGACCATACGGCCATCAGCGGGCGCAACAAGTGTCTCTAGTACATCGCCGAAGGTGTTGCGCACATTCGCAATCGGCTGGCCCTTTGTCACCGGCTCATCGACTTGTACCAAACGTTCGACAAAGCCACCATACTTCGTGTATGTGTCGTGGAAAGTGTTGGCAATGTACACGTTGCTGAGATCCGGCTCGACGGTGGTGTTGCTGGGCGCGATCCTCAGGTCGACCATGACGCGGTTGACGAAGTCGACAGTACGGTCGATGAGCGAGTTGTTCCAGATCTTCGCCTGGCCCATCTCGACTGTCAAACTTGGGATCTTATAGTCCACAAATGTTGTTTCGATGCTTCCGGGCTCACCGACATCGACCTTCAGCGTGTCGGGCTGCAGCAACTTGCTCAGGCGCTCGACGTATGGCAAGCGCCAGTCAGCATAGCACCACAGGCTGGTCTCTCCGCCGGAAGATGGTGTGTGTAGGTCGATGCCAACGTCGACCTGAGAGGCGTTGCCCCAGAGGTAGTTCCAGATGTTGTAGGCGAGAATGTTGGGGCCGCTGCCGCCGAGCTCGGCAGAGACGCCGGGGAAGACGCGGTTCACATTTGTAAGAGAGCCGGAGGCTGAAGCTGTGAAGTAGTTGCGCTGGTTCAGGTAGATGCCCATGGGGTTGACAGTGGGGATGCCGATGACTGTGAATGGTTAGACTGCTGGCATGGAGTAGCTTGAGTCGATGGGGACGTACCAGTGCCATTCAAGGTCGCGACCTGGTTCTCCAATTGCTCGAAGATGCGCTGAACAACGCGGACAGGGTTCAATTCGTCGCCGTGTATCGCGGCAGACAGCGACAGCTTCTGACCCGTTTCAAGACTTTCCGGTGTGCCGCGTGCGACCATCACGGGAATGTGGACTGGATGTCCGCCATTGAGCTCGCCGACGCGCAGATAGTACCTTGAGACCTTTTGCGCGGGCACGTCCGCAAGATTCAGGTCATGAATGACTGGCACACCGTTCAAGACATCGCCTGTGAAGTTCGCAGCAGAGACGCTGCTGGCAAGGATTGCAGCGGTTGCGGCGACTGAAGTGAGGAGCTGCATGACTTTGGCTGGAGAACGGAAGCGAAGTGAGACCGTGCGAAACGCGAACACCACTCAATTGACCTATTCCGAGCTCTTATACCTCTTGGCCATCGATTTTCTCTGGTTGATAAGCTTACCCAGACAGCGTTCACCCAGATGTGCAGTGTAGAGCTGCTTGCTCATTTAGGAAGGTCGACTTGAATCTTTTCGAGAACATGACGATGCCCAGGATGCCCAGCTTTCCACCCCACAGGCTATCAGCGGTGGTCCCAACATTCTGGATAACAATGTCCATCTGCCGATAGTCGATAACTTCGCTCCAGGAGCCAGGAAGCTCACAGTGACGCGCTCTCGAGTGGTATGGTGCTGTGTCGGCGTGACAGCATCGTGATGCTATCAGAAACTGGTGTTGATAATTGGAGATGGTCAAACTGTTCCGCTCGGTCCGTTTGGACAAGACTCTGTATGAAAACTCATCTCGAAAGCGGAAGCTCGGTTGACCAAGGCGGCCTTGGCAAGGCGACCATGATAGGTGAGGCTGGAAGCCGGGGATTGGCAGCACCCGAGTGGTCGGGCGGAAATCGTCCCCACGAGTCATCGTGGAGCTAGTCAGTTCTCCCAGTCATCATCGCATGATCGTGCATTTGCAGGTTGTAAGCTTTGTAGCGACGCTGGCGAAATTGACCGGGACGTTCGTGACTTGGGAGAGCACTGTATTGGGTTGTCGAAGGATGAAGAAGCTCAGCTACCAGCGACGATGCACTGCTAGCCTCGCGCTAATGCGCGAATGCCAAATCCTGGGAAAGTCCTTGCCGTAAAGGTTATGTACAGAAATATTTGCGCCACATAGATTGGCGTTTAGTCAGTGGTGAAGTTGATGATGGAGTGTTATCCATTGAGATTGCTATGCAATTCTAGCCATGCAAACCGTCATCAAGACGCAATGAGCGCCTGCTCACAAGACCCGACCCGATGAACGCCTGGCGATTGAATATCGTATGGACTTGACAATCGCAACACTAGGAGAGGTAGCGATGAAATGCGATGCCGAGCGGGAGCGGAGGCTGTGCAGTATGAATACATCCTGAGAAAGCAATGCTCTTGAACGCTTCAACGTCAGCCTGAAAGACCTTACGCAGAAGATATGAGAGGAGGAGCACTAAGCTTCGTCTGCGGTGCCGTCAGTACTGTCCAGCCAGTCGACCACATTCTTGCTGTAGACAAACTCACCAAGGCCGTCACCGCCGTCGGCAGAGTTCTCCTCGTCCTTGACCTTCTCGTCCTCGGCCTCCTCGGCCTTGACCTTCTTGCCCCGCTTCTTCGCAGGTGCCTCCTTGGTCTTGCCGCCAGCTGCCTTGCCGTCAGTCGTGTCAGCAGAGGAGGTCTTGGGGTCGAGGTCAGTGTCGGCGTCGGCATCAGCTGCCTTGCGCTTCTTGCCTCCGGCGGCGGCGGCGGCCTTGGGAGCTGCTGCGACTGCGCCTGTACCGTTGAGGAAGGCACCGAAGCTCTCAGTCTGCTCGATGGCCTTGTTCTTTACCGGAGGCCAGAACTTCTTCAGCGACCCCTCGGTGAAGCCGGTGAGCTTGGCGAAGAGCGGCCAGTCGTACTGTGGGGAGTCAGTATTGGTGCGCAAGCATGAAGGTAGTCAGGAAGACTGTGTGTCCACGAACCTTGCCAGCGCCGAGAGAAGAAACGAAAGCAGCCGCAAGAATGCGCGTCTCCTTCACGTCGTAGCCCTCGATGGTGGTGTTGGGAGCCGCGGCTTCCTTCTTGGGAGGCATATTGGCTGCTACTGCGTGCTGTTGGAGGTTGAGGTGGGAAAGGTTGTGAAGCTGAGAGGTGGAGATGATTGATTTTGCGAATGAAGGGAAGGCGGGTGAGAAAGAAGCGGGCTACTTGCGCGGGAGCGAGCGAACGCGCGATCTGAACGTCAAAGTGAGGTGAAGCTGGCAGCTGACCGACGCTGCGCCCTTTCAGGCTCCAACTCTAGGTGACTGACGATTGCAGACTCGGGCTTCAAGCGTTCGCTTTGAGTGCGTTTGCTCTCTCCTCATTCATCATGAACCCGGACGCGAGCCTACGCGCGGTTATGCTCACCGTCTTGCAGAGCCTACAGGCCTGTCACTACTCCCGCAAGCTGTCAGTTCTTCTGTTGACAGTCGACGAGCTAGCTCCTTCGTGTCTCTCAAACATGCAGCTGCTTGCTGCCATCTGGCGGTTTGCGCAGTCTTTGTACACATCTATTCGTAGACCAGGGTCAATTCTGCTGCATGACACCATCAACAACTACGATGTTGCTCAGGTACAAATTTCAATCAGGTGCTGAGATGTAGATCGGCGCTCTCGTACAGGTATTCCTACTGCCGCGTTCATGTAAGAGGAAGCCGTAAGTTCCTGGTTTGAGATTATCGTCTCAAAAGACAGCTAACGGTCTTTGTTGGCGGAGGGCCAGGTACCTTCGACTTTGTTGCTTCGACTGCAAACAATTTGGTGTGAGACTGTCGGCATAGTAAAAGCACGTCTCGCCGAGCATGAGAAAGGCATGTACGGCGCAAGATAAAAGCCCGAGAACCAGCGTGAAACCGTCGAACTTTCCCGTCTCTTTACCCAAAAGCAATAGCAGTCACACGACAAAAGCGACTGTAGTTGGACTGAATAGAAAGCAGCGGTCTCGGTTTCATTAACCGGTGAGAGGTCCAGGTGCTTCATGGACCAGATCAGCAAGCGGTAACGGCATGCTAACCGACTGCGGTCCGTACCCACCAATCCCAGTGCAACGGTTCGATCTGCGTCTCGACTGTGACCACAGACAATAGTTGTCGGTGTCAGCGACGAGGTCGCAAAAGGTCGTACGACTCCTACGACTGCGAGCGATTGCCACGAATAGGGCACTTCCACGAACGCCGTTGGATACAATCGTTTGACTCCTTCCCTAGATTAGCGAGGCGTCGTTCAAGGAGTCACTTAACCGCATTATGTAGAGTGAATCGATAGCACCGGGGGAGCCAAGGGAAGTGGGTGTGTGATGAGACGCGCTGCAGCAGGCCTCACGGCATTATTGTGGCGCCGGTGCTCAGCGCATAACAGCACCGTATCGAGGATCGAACGGACGAGCCGTGCAAGGAGATGAACGACGGGGATGCACTGAATCCCTCTAGCAGAGTCGGACCTTTACCAGAATAGCGATGCAGGGCAAAGGGACAGAGATCAGCTACAGGCTCGAGAGTCGGATGGAAGAAGGTATTAGCCCGGTGGGTGCGCAGCGTCAACTGTGCAGCAGACGTCCAATGTGGGCGGCGACATGGATGGGCCCGAAAGACGGACCCTGGTTGCAATGCGGCTGCGACATCAGCTGCGTTACACACGGCGGGCCGCAGAAGAGGTCATCAGCCGTGCATATTGAAGGACAGTCTCGCATGTTGACAACGCTCAATTGGCTCATGTATGGTGATGGGCTGCTTCTTAAACACCCGAAAACGGCGGAATGCAAACGCAGTGATCTGCGGCCCGCTTGTGATGCCTCGCTCACTGACAGTGCCCTCTCAGCCGCTCTTTAACGCAACGGGCAGCCGCTGCACAGTCCTTCCTCCTCTCTTCCTCCTTGCACCTCAATCCGCAGTCGCGACTGCCGATCCCGTGGTCTCGTCCGTGTTCGCTCCTTCCTTGTGCCCCTCTAACGACTCGATCCCCGCAAGGGTCCTGGCTGTATAACATCCTGGGACAGCCCACGTCGAACAGCAAATTATCTTTGCGCGCGTCATCCGCCTTACTCAAGCGCAGCCCCATTCCTTGGGACAACAAACATCTGTCAACTGTCAATAGTGGACCACTTTCCTGTCACCTCCGCCCACACATCACACACAATGGCTTCCTCACATCCCACCCTCACCAGCACATATGGATCGCGAGCCGGCCTTCCTACCACCGGCCCTCTGGCATCCTACCTGTTGCGCTTGATCTCCATCAAGCAGACCAATCTGTGTCTATCTGCCGATGTGGAGACTTCCGCCGAACTTATCCAGCTGGCCGAAGACGTTGGTGACTCGATCTGCCTGCTCAAGACCCACTGCGACATCGTCACAGACTGGACAGACCGGACAGCCACAGCTTTGCGGGAGATCGCAAAGAGGAAATCCTTCCTGATCTTCGAGGACCGCAAGTTCGCCGATATTGGTGGTATGTCTCTTTTCCCATGGAGCGTACCAACTATTCTAGCTTTGGTCGGACCAGTCTGAACACGTCTAACATCACTGGCAGAAACTGTACAGAAGCAGTACACTTCGGGACACCACCGCATTGCACTGTGGGCTGAGATCACCAACGCACACATTATACCTGGCCCTGCTATCGTCACTGCCCTCGAGAAAGCTGCCGAATCGACCATTGCGAAGTATAACACCGGCGTGCACACTGAGATCTCTGCTGAAAAGCGCGCCAAGTTGAATGGAACAGATGGCAGTGAGGAAGAAGATGACGAGGTTCCACCCATGGACGGTGCTCTCGAGTCGCCCATGCTCATGGATGACGGAGAGAGACGGCTGAGCATCAAGCCCATGGACAGGAAGCAGAGCGTGGTCAGCGTTAGCACCACCATCTCTACACGCACCGAGAGCATTTCGCCAAGACCAGAAGCTCTCAACGCCTCTGGCGAGACATTCGATCTGGACACAGTCAAGCAACTTGTCCGTCTGGGCGAGCCTCCCTTCCTGCGCTCGCTGCTTCTCCTCGCCGAGATGAGCTCAGCCGGTCATCTCATGACCCCAGAATACCGTCAAGCTAGCGTCGACATTGCGCGATCGCACCGCGACTTTGTAATGGGCTTCATTGCTCAGCGAAGCTTGAACACCGAGCCAGACGACAACTTCATCACCATGACACCTGGCTGCCAGCTGCCACCGCCCGGGCAAGAAGGCGCCAAGCTCGGAGACAGCCTGGGCCAGCAATACAATACACCACGAAAGCTGATTCTCGAGTCTGGCTGCGACATCATTATTGTTGGCCGCGGTATCGTCCGTGCATCAGATCGCAAGGCCGAGGCGCAGCGTTACAGGCAAGCAGGATGGCAGGCTTACGAGGAGCGCATTGGAAAGGGTCAGTGAAGCATGACACACGGCTGGTGTGGGACATGACGACAATCTTCGACGTGTCGGCTCCTTGGCTGGAGCATCACGAAACTCGATAGGGCGTACACTTTGGCACAAACACAAAATAAACTGCATTGGGCGGCGCACTAAGGTCGGACATTTGGAGACACAAGCAATACCACTCGGCGTCACCGGCATATCATATCGAAAAGTCAACGAATGAAGATCACGACCAATCATGTTTTTTTCAGATCGATCACCATGTCCTTTGAGAGTGAAGTTCATTATTGCGTTAAGGAACTAAAGCAGCGTATCGACTATCCCAAACGCCAATCGACAAATCATTGACAACATCGCAACCTCATCATGGTCTACAAGATCATTGCGACACCACCAACCAGGGCAGCAAGTGCTCCGCTGACGTATATGCCCACACCGATGGGTCGCGCCGCATCACCAGTGGTTTCCTTCTTGATAACGCTGGCAATGAGATCCTGCTGCTCCTTCTTGTTCTTCTCGATGTAAGCCTTGAGGCCAGTGGGCATAGCATCGTACCTGAGCAGAGGTTAGTTGAGCACATGTGCATGGGTCGTTCAGAAGTACGTACCAAGTTGGCGTTGAAGCGTATTGAATAATGGAGTCGGTTGCTGTGACTCCCTTGGGAACGCCGCTGTGTGTTTCCTGGAAGTCAACAAGCTCAGACCAAGCAGAGCTGTACTCGGGTTGAGCGGTCACGGAAGCCTGCCAGGAGGATGCTGCATCGGCGAGTGCCTTTGTGATCTTGCTGAGCTGCGCAGTGTTCGTGGCACTGATGGAGTAGTAGTCGGTTCCGATGGCAAAGTCGGGGTTGGGAGCAGCGGCTGCTACGGAAGCGAAAGCCACGGCGAGGAGGGTTTTGAACTGCATATTGGGATATTTCTGGACTGTTTCGGGCTATTGACAAGTACCGGAGAGATAGGATTGAAAGATTTGTAGAGCTCGAGGGGGATGAAATGCTTTGACGATATCTACTACTAAAAAGGCTTCACCCTTCATAATAAATACACAACAGCAGTCACTCACGTCTATACTTAGACCCGCCTTTTCTCGTATCGTGACTTTGCCCGTCAAAGCCACAGTCAGGCACCCAGCGAGATATGCAAAACGTGACTCGACTAACACCTCTTTGGCGACCGTCTCGGCTACAACCCGGCCTCAGACAGCTCTATTTGCTTACCTGTGATTGATCTTCCACTCGATTGTCGTGGTGACAGCCTCAATCAGCCCTGAGACCGGGGTCATTGCCAGAGAGAAAGCACCAAGAGAGAAGGTGACGGGCGCCTTGAGCTCGCCTTAAGCTTGATGACCCTGTCAGCAGTCTATTGGATGCAGGTACACTTTGTTCTGAGCGGCGGGCGCTTTCAATCCTCGTCGCCGACGTGCGCTGTATAAAGGGCTGTGGGAGGGTGGATGCAGCCTCGGTGAGGTCGGCAGGGCTGTGATGGATGGCATAGCCCCAGGCTGGACGCCTTTTGACGACCACGGCAGAACGGCTTCCTAGTTGCCAAGTAGCTGCGATCACATCATACCACCTCGCACGAGATAGCAGTTCAGTGCGACTGTCATGTAAGCGCACAAGTCGCATCGCGTACTCGTGTGGTCGGATGCTGCCCGACCGGGCATCCGAACTGCAGAGCTCGAAATTGCCAAAAGAGGAAGGTTTGGTGCGCGTGAGTTCCTGCAGATTGGGAAGTGAACGGCCTCGGAACCAATCAGATCATGGCTGCTGCCGAGGAGCTGCTGCGGACCCTTTCCGCGCTGTCAAACCATCCTGACTAAATCGCGACCACGGTCTGGCAGCTTCGAGTACAGTAAACAGCGATTGTCAGCGACCACGATGCATCTTCATACCACACGGTTGAAGTCCCGGGCTGATCTACAAATACGCGGAACATGAACCTCAGGAGCAAGCTGCTCTCACTGGCAACCTTCGGTATCGTTCGTCCGTCAGCAATCTCCGCAGAGAACACAACCTTCAATCCTCTTGCCGGCATCCAGCAATTCCCCATATCCTCTTACAGCGGCAACATGACGCGCCTCGCCCCAGTCCTCTCCATCTCGCACGGCGGCGGCCCCATGCCTGTGCTCGGCGACCCTTCGCACGCCGCAATCACAAAGTCGCTGCAGACCAAGGTTCCCGCGATCCTCAAGCTGGGCACGCCCGAGGCGCCAAAAGCTATCGTCTTGGTCACCGCGCACTGGTCGACGAACAAAGTCCACGTCTCGAGCGGTGCAAGACACGAGCTGCTGTACGACTACTACGGGTTCCCAGACGAAGCGTACAAGATCAAGCACAATGCGCCTGGCTCGCCTGAGGTCGCGGGCGAAGTGGAGCGCGTCCTCAAAGATGCGGGGATCGAGTGTATCAAAGACTCTGAGCGCGGTATGTCTCCTGCTACTGCGCCAAACCCCGTTAGCTAATAAACATCAGGATGGGACCATGGCGTCTTCATACCCATGAAGCTTATCGACCCCAAAGCGAGCGTACCAATCGTCCAAGTCAGCGTCCTGGCCTCCGAATCCCCCTCCCAGTCCTTCGCAATCGGCCGCGCCCTCTCCTCTCTGCGCGCACAAAACATCGCAATCATCGGCTCCGGCTTCGCGACTTTCCACAACCTGCGTCTCATGTTCAGCGGTGCGTCGTCCACGCCGGACTTCAAGAAATCAAACATCGAGTGGAGCGATGCGGTCAGCGACGCTGCGACGACGGAGGACGTGCAGGCACGAGGGGAGAAATTCGAGGGCTGGAGGACGTGGCCCGGCGCGTATACGATGCATCCTCGAGGCGGTGCGGAGCATTTCTTGCCGCTGATTGTGTGTGCGGGCGCGGGCGCGGAGACGAGGGGGAGGAAGTATGCGGATGACTTCAGGGGATTGGATATGTGGAGTTACTACTGGGATGAGGAGGGCGAGGGCGAGAAGCTGTAGATCTGGGTGACGTGAGAACAAGAGATCCAGCGCCTTGGGCGTGCTCTGTTAACGAGGAAATAGTTTGTGAAACGATGATGTTAGCTTCAAGAACGATCCAAATCCCCTTCTTCTTTCCGGAACATGAGGCTCGACATGGTAGCTTTCGAACAGCAGACGTATCAAAGACAAACTCTGCATTTCGGAGAGAAGCATTCGTGAGCCGTCAGGAGACTGCTGTAAATGAGGTAGGCATATAAAGTTCACTGCCACAGAGAGATGGTCGGTGGGTCTCGACATTCCGGTGGCAAAGAAGATATGAGGCACTCGTGAGTGCCTTTTCGAGCTCACATGAAATAGTGAAATCGAGCTTTTGGACCGCAGCCAGAAGACACGATCATCTGCCCTCCTCATTTGAAAGCATATGTGTGCCTTGTGGTGGATTGAGGTGTAGGACGCTTACAGTAAGAAGACTGCACACGTTGATGATACATATAGTCAGTTCTGATGACATACGCGGGAACATGGACATATTGCGTAGGGAAGGGCAGCAGACATGGCAGCGAGCAGTGCTGCTTTTGGCAATCTGTACAGCAAAGATGGAGACCAGAGCTGGAACCAAGGATGGGTCAGATTTCAGATGCGTACAGGCCCTAGAAACACCCTAGGGCCACTGGCTAATGAGGGCTTGGAGTTCATGAGCATCTCACCAGCACGACATGTACAGTCCGTTTTCTGATTTCGACGACAACGGAGATACGAGTGGCCTTGTCTTGTTTTTTGCTCCGTACGGGTGTCGTCAGGACAGCTTCTGGAGCGCAGCCAAAAGACATCAGCGAACTCTTCGATCGTTTTGGGAGCCTTTGTGGTGGATTTCAGGCAGAAAGAAGCCTGCAGGAAGGAACATATCATGTGACAGAAGATTCAGAGGCGAGGAAGCGCATGAAGCGATCCTTACGGTTTTTGGACAGAGCAACACAGCGACAGACATGATGGTCTTTCCAAGGTCTTTCGAATGATGCAGAACAAAGATAGCGTGGAGAACAAGAGCTGAGATGGTGAGAGGCGTTGTACGCACAGCAAACGATGGTGGGCAAGTGCAGCACAAGACGAAGCAAGACTTGAAATTCAATACATATCTATGGTATCATGAAACAAGCATGACCTACACAGAGGTCTTATCGAAAAGCAAACCACCTCGCCTTAGTCTAAACCTCGACATACGAAGCCTCTTGCTTACAAGGCAACGACACCGAGGAACGCAGCAGCCATACCCGCTCCCATAACGGCGACCTTGTTGGCCGCGCCCGTCTGAGACGCTGTAGCACCTGTACCCGACCTTGTCGCGCTCACACTCCCACTCGCCGTGCCCGTCTGGTTAACCCCCGCAGCCTGGAAGATGATGCTCTCCACAACCTTGTTATTCTTATCGTAGTAGCTCTTAACGTCGCTGGGCAGCGCACTGTACCAGTCAGGCACCGTGGTGAAAGTCTCGAGTCCCGTAAGCGCGGTCACACCGCTGGGGATTGAATACGATGCCGTTGCCGCGAACGACGCGAGCTCCTTCTGGATCTTGGCTTTCTCAGATACGGCGCTCGCGTCGGCTGCTGCGGTCAGAGAGGCGATCTCCGCGGTTACGTAGTTGGCGAGCGAGGAGGCGTAAGATTTGATCTGAGGGTTGTCAGTAGAGAGGGGATTGGTGTGAGCGGGGTGCTTACGTTGAGGAGTTGGGACAGGTCGGTGGGTGTGGGGATCGCGGTCACGACGACGAAGTCGGCGGCGGTGGTGGCGGCGAGAGCCGCAGCGAGGAGTGTGAACTTCATGATTGATGGTGTTTATTGCGATCTGAACTGAGCCTGTAGATGGAGGGTTGACTGCTACTGGGGAGAATACGAAGCGAGAGTGACGAGAAAAAGGGACTGTTTTCAAACGCGGAAGGTGTCGATTGCTAAAGAAAGAACGGAATCACAAACAGCGCACCCTCGCCTTACAACGAGACATTGCACAGTTCTGCCACAGCCACAGCTCATCTCACGGCCTAGGACTGACCGATCGTATTGGCGAGTAGTGCCGGGTGCCTGAGCTTCATCACAGTGCCTACCTCCCAGCTCGCTCATGACGTTGGGTTTTTGACGTTGAGAAACACCCCAAACTTCGATGATTACCGTTACGCGTTGACAGCGGGTAGAGCGATCGAAAGGCCTCGAATCCTCCAGCTCGTGGCCGTTGCGAGCGGAGATTGTGGAGCGTTGGAGATTGTGAAGTGCATTGATAACGGCTCCCCTGATGTTACGATGTTTCGGCCTTCCCTCACAAGGAATGAGGACCCACTTTCAAGACGCTAGTGTTGAAGATCTCATTGCGGCTGAGCAAGGGCTGAGAAAGCAAGAATAGAACATCAGACTCCGCGAACGATGAAGCAGTGTGGGAGAGGTGCATCGATCGTGTTTCGTGAGCTTCATGAGCTCCGTAAAGGCGATCTGATCCATACCTAACTTGCATCGTCGACGCCAAGCCAACGCGTCATCTCCGTCCCAACGCAACTCCGAACATGCTTTCACGCACAAATCTCGGTCACTTTCGACTCAACAACGTGCCCTTCCTCACTGGTCTTCTTTCCTGCGACTTCAGCATGGCCGCTTGATGTCTCGCTCATGTCTTCAGCATCAGCGGCAATCGCAACCTCCTTGCGTTCTTTCCAGCCAAGGAATAGGAAGCCTACGATGACAGCCACCCAGTACAGGTTGTATGAGATGACTGAGCCGTATGTGGCACTGTTCTGCCACCCGAACAGAGAATTGAAGATGCCCCAACCACCAGAGCCGTTCTCAAGGGGCGAGCCAAACTGGTAATTTGTTAGCAGCTGTGTACTCCTACATGGTTCTGAAAAAAACATACGTTGACGTGCCACACGCTCTGTCTAATGTCGTAGCTGCCTGGACCTGCACCTGCCTCTGCGGCGCCTTCACCCGCAAGCTTAACCCACGCATTCTGTTCGAGGTTAGATCACGCCGAGCAATTACTCCTTCGACTTCGGGGCCCAGATCTTACCTGTTCAAGATTCCACACACCTTTCGAGAACAATCCAGCAGCAACGAGATACAGGAAGCATGTCGAGACCACGAGGAAGATCTGGAGGGATGTCTTGTTGCCGCCCTTGTAGATCAGGTAACCAATAAGTGCGCCAGCACCAAGCCCAGTGATGGCTGCAAGGGGAATGGACGTCGCCGGAAGCCCAATGCCCACGCCTGCGATGAACAGCACCGCTTCGATACCCTCTCGGAGAACGGTAATGAAAGGCAGGATGAACATGGCGTACTTCTCGGACCATCTCTTGAAGCGACCGCCGACTGGCTTGGTGTCCTTGTCCTCTAGCACTTTCCGGATCTTGTTCCTCCACTTGTTTTGGAGCTTACTGACTCGGAGCAGTGCTGCGCCCATGATGGTGATAATGATGCTGGCAATCAGGGCGAAGACACCTTCCCAGATGTTCTCGGCTGCCTCAAACGCATTCTTGCCTGCGGTGTAGACTACAGCGATGTTAGCAAGTACTGACCAATCGCTAGTAGGTACTCACAGGTCCCGATCACACCAGCGCAGATGATCAAACAGATCAGGACGCCTAGTCCAACACCGGCCCAGACCTGACGGACGAGCCTCTTGCGCACCGCGGCATCGTGCTCAGGGCCAAGTGTCTGCTTGAGGAATGCGAGCAGTACAGAGACGATGATGCTGCACTCCAGGCACTCTCGAAAGCAAATGAAGAAGACTATGTTCGGTGTTAGGATCCAGAGCTGAGTGCAGAAACTAGAGAGCGCCTCCCCAAACTCACCCGGGACAGCAAAAACGTTTGGCATCTCGACACTGCGACGCAATTACTTCTGCAACGAAAAGCAGATGATCAGATAAGAGCGGGCAGATCTGAAGAGAGGGAAAGATATCTAATCTGATGCAGAGGCAAGGAAATGCCCAACTTGCATGGGCGACACCAACTGTTGCATCTTCCGCGCGCGGCTCTACTCAAAAGCCACCGCCGCCGAACTTCGCTTGTTCTCACCCCATTTGCAGCAAATTTGAGATCTCGCCGAAGCCATTGACACCGCGGAACGGCCATATTCCCGCACTCAAGGCAGGCGTAATTCACGATCTGCGACTCGCCAAGGGCGCCAATTCCAATCAAGCCTTGCGCTACGCCACTTAGCGCGGCTTCAAGACGCAACCAAACAGTTCGCTTACCATGAGCCTGGGGCGATCGGGGTCCAGAATTAATCAGATGGGCCGATAATCGTGCGCTTTCCCAAGCTACAGTCTGCCATTCGTATCTGAGCGAATCAGATCGCGGGAGCGACACCGGAGGCAGAGTGCCGGAACTGGAGGAGTGTGACAGCTATGGTGTCGATTTTGATGGTGCAAGTACAGCGCGCCAATCGCGAGGGAGGCCCCGCTCGCTGGCAGCTCTGGAACTGGCATTATCTCCAGATGATCTGATAGTCTCTGACGCTTTACTGATCATACCCGGCAGCTCGAGGCTTTTGTGTAGCGAGTGAAGGCTTTTTGCACGGCTCGGTCTTATCTGATCGCTCCTTCTACGCCTACAGTATCTTATCTCTTCCATCTCATCTGATCATCTCTGGTTTTGCTCGACAGATCAGTCGCTGGACGCTGTTGAAGCCAACCTCGAACTCCAGTTTCTCATCTTCACGTCCTGCGGTCGACGTGTAGCACCACCCATGGCGATCTCCCTGTCGAATTTCCTCGTTCCATTATCCCTTCTTCTGTCGGTAGCTCACAGTGCTACCGTCACATATGACTTCGATATAGGTTGGACATACGCCAACCCAGACGGTCAGTACAATCGTCCGGTGATCGGTATCAACGGACAATGGCCAATTCCTCCTATCGTTGCAACCAAAGGCGACCATGTCATCGTCAACGTCAAAAACTCCCTCGGCAACGAGAGCACCAGTCTCCACTTTCATGGACTGTACATGAATGGCACGACTCACATGGACGGCCCTGTTGATGTGAATCAATGCGGAATTCTCCCCGGCTCAAGCTTCACATACAACTTCACCGTTGATCAGCCAGGCACATATTGGTATCACAGCCATGTGCGCGGTCAGTACCCCGACGGTCTTCGTGGTCCCCTTATTGTCAATGACCCGGAAAACCCCTTCAAGGACCAGTATGACGAGGAGATCGTCCTTACATTCTCCGACTGGTACCATCAGAGCATGCCTAAGCTGATGTCCGGCTTTATCAGCATTGCAAACCCGTCTGGAGCGGAGCCTGTTCCTCAGGCTGCCCTGGTCAATGAAACGCAGAATTTGACTGTGAAGATCGAGCCAGGCAAGACGTACATGTTCCGAATGGTTAACATTGGCGCATTTGCGGCGCAGTATGTGTGGTTCGAGGATCACACCATGCGCATCGTCGAGGTTGATGGTATCTACACCGAGCCCAGTGACGCGGAGATGCTGTACATGGCTGCTGCTCAGAGATACAGCGTCCTCGTCACGGCGAAGAACGACACGGGCTCGAATTTCGCTTTTGTCGGCTCTATGGATGAGGTATCTTTCACTGCTCTGGTCGCATGCTATCACTGACAAAGTTCATTAGGACCTCTTCGATGTTGTGCCCGATGGGCTTAACCCCAACGTCACCGGGTGGTTGGTCTACGATGACAGCAAGCCCAAGCCCGAAGCAAAGGCAATCGACTCCTTCGACGCCCAGTTCGACGACTTCACCCTCGTTCCTTACGACAAGGAAGCCATCTATACCAACGTTTCGCGCTCCATCACGCTTGACATGAAGATGGACAACCTCGATGATGGTGCAAACTACGCTTTCTTCAACGGCATCACCTACGTTGCGCCCAAAGTACCCACGCTTTACACGACTCTCTCCACCGGCGCCAACGCGTCGAATCCAGCCATCTACGGCACAAACACCAACTCGTTCGTGCTTGCACCAAACGAGGTCATTGAGATCATCCTCAACAATGACGATCCAGGAAAGCACCCATTCCATCTCCACGGCCACGCCTTCCAAGTCGTCGCCCGCTCAGAGGAAGAAGCAGGCTTCTTCAATGCCACCAACAGTACGCAGACAGACTTCACTCCCGTGCCAATGCGTCGTGATACCGTGTTGGTGAGACCGAATGGGTACATCGTGTTGCGTTTTCAATCTGATAACCCTGGTATCTGGCTGTTCCACTGCCACCTGGAATGGCACATGGCGTCTGGTCTTGCCATTACGCTAGTCGAGGCGCCGCTTACGCTACAACAGCAGTTGGGCGGCAAGATCCCTCAGGATCATTGGGATGTTTGTGCCAAGGGTAGTGTGCCGGTTGCTGGAAATGCGGCGGGTAACACAGTGGATTTGTTGGATCTGGCTGGCCAGAACAAGAGCCCTGGGGAGCTACCTGCGGGTTTTACTGCTCGTGGTATTGTGGCATTGGTGTTCAGCTGCCTTAGTGCCTTCCTGGGCATGGGTGTCATCGGCTGGTATGGGCTGAAGCCTATTAGCGAGAAGAAGACGAGGTGATCTGAAGATACGGTGGTCTGAATGATGAGGTGATTTTGATGGTGGCTCTTACGATGTTCTGAGATGCGATTCTAAAATTTAACATAGCGCTTGTATATACCCTCAATTCAAAGGTTAGGCTTCCTGTCGATGCAAATCCAGATGACACCACCTGGACAGGGGGCTGATTGGCATTGCTCTTTAGCAGAGCCGCAGCATCGGTATAAATATTTGCCTGACGGCTTCTGAGGCTGTAGTTATCTACATGCTTTCATCCATCTTCTAAGTTCAAAAAGCAACACGCTGCTATCATGTCAGCTTCTTCTGCTTGCCAGAAAACGCGTTGCGACTCCCGCCATGTTCTGCTGCGCAAGCACCGGTCATGATATCTCGGGTTTGGCGCGCCATCATAGATTCTTCACGCCTCAGCATCTCGGTTCAATGGCGAAGACTGCAAGTTGCAAGTGCTGTGACTAAAGTAAGAGACAAACAATGGCATGTCCATGGGCGAAGGTACAAGCATCAGGATCCCCACTTGTGGTTGATCACTACCTTTGATGCAAACAAGCACAGTCTCAAGTTTGTTTTGCCTCCAAGGACAAAGACAAATTTGGTTCGCTGTATGTGAAGTCCCCAGGGAATGATCGAGACATTCACAGGTGTCCGCAGTGCGCCAAGGTTGTTGATTGACGCAACTGATATCCTGCCTACCATCGGGCGACTACAAAGGTTTCAGCATCTGGAAGTGATGTTAGCGTTATGCATCTTCATACTATGTTACTATCCAAAATGTCATCGAAAAATGCATGTGTTCGTTTGGGCCCTCTCGGTGCCAACATCAGATACCTCAAACTGTGCATTTGACTCTGTGACGTCGCTCCCTGTTGTTCTGAAGTCTACAAAACATTGATCGTTTATTTTAAGCTGTCTCTTCTTTCTCCCATTGCTCAAAGAGTCCCAGAGAGGTCATTCAAAGTTGCAATGTGGTCTGCGAGAAACTCATGTCGCAGGAAAAGGCTCGTGAGAATCATGGCCTGTCCGGTCGCAACCCCGCTGGGTCAAAACAAGCCTTCAGAGCTCCCTTGCTTTCTCACTCTTTCAAATCGCTTTTCTGTGTCTCCTAAAAACTCGAACGAACTGCCATAAGTCTTCACCGCCTTAGTTTGTCTTCCCGGGTTTCCATGAAAAACAAGGCCGTGAAGGGCGTATTGAATGTCCGCGCATGCGCCAAACTGATGATATAGACACACTGTGTCTGTGCGCTGCGAGGGGTGTGCAGGCTTGAAGGAGATGGAAGGCATGATAGAGAAGGGCGAGCAAGAGGGGCAATCACGGACGCGTTGCTGTTGGTTGGCTCGCTTGTTCAACCCTGCAGGGGCGTTCGGCAAGCATCCGACTCACGCGTTCTTCTCGCGTCGTCCCAAACAACATGACCCTACGGTTCGGCATCAACGCGCTCGGCATTGAATTCCTGTCCGAGAGCGGATGGCACTAAATGCTGTTCCTTATGACTGCCGTACATGAGGTCGGGGAAGCTCACAGCAGCCAGCTCTCCCTTGGCCGTCACCTCTGCCATGCATTCTCCACGAAGCTGAGTATAGCATGCCAACATGGCAGCATATGTAAAAGGCGGTCACCAGCTCCCAATCTCATTTTAGGATACGATGTGCGACTTTCGTAGGAGCTGACACGTCGAACCTGCCCTAACATATCGGCCTTTTCGGGGAAATTTCCACACGTTCCTGTACCACTGGGCCAAGAAACCCCTCGATCTGTCGACCCCGCGTACTTGTGGCTGCCTATCCGAGAGACTCCTCGATTATAGCTACCCAGCTAGGCAATCACTCGTTGCTGAATATATCGAATTCACTCTTGTATATCGACCTTGCTTTCAGTCTCACATTCCTTCAACATCTGATCACCACTCAAGTTGTGTTTGCGAAGGAGAGGCAGTCGCGAACATGTTTCGAGCTTCCATACATATAAGAGCGTGCGTGCGCTGTCGGTTTTAACAGCATAGCAGCGACCCACTCAACACCAAAACGAGACGGATATACCATCACCATGAGGCTTCTCAACATGAATACCACAGCGGCCGCGGTGGCTGGATATGCTACCTTTCTGGCTGAGCCGTCAATCCTGGCCGAGCCACCAATTCTGGCTGAGCCAACGATGCTAGCTGAGCCGCTTATCGCCCCATTCGCCCCAGTGGAAAACGCGGATCGAATTGGCGCCTTCAGTACTGTCGCGCCCGCTGCTGCCGGCTTGATGGCTGATTCGCGATATGGCGGCTGGGGCTGGCCGGGCAACTCGCCTTCAGCAGTATCTTCAGCCAGTCGATGCTCGACTACCTATGGTGCATCAGCTCCTCCCTGGGGACCGTCCACGGATTTCTTCACCAGCACATCGTACGCATACAGGATCAAGACAGAGCTCTTGACGCCCAAACCATCCACGACAAGTGTCACAGCTACCTCGACATATACGCAGTGGGAGACGGCGCCGAATAACTTGACAAAGACTGTCTGGACTGATACGTACACATGGACAAACTACGTGACTTCCACCGCAACTGTCTCAGAGACTTCCACTATCACTACATCTGTCCTTTCGACAACAATAGTACCGACGCCGGATGGGTTCACTCCCGTAGCAGCTGTCTATCCGGAAGCAACGAAACACGTGGACGATTGGGATGACCGCGACAACTGGGCCGTCGAAGACTCATACTTCCAGGACGACGGCAACGACCCATGGATCCTGCCTTTCCGAGCTGCCGATGCTGATCGCGAAGGCATGCTTCTCGACACAGCAGCGCCTCTTCTTGCGGGCGCTACGCCAGTGCAGACGTCATCTCGAACTGACCAGGCATCCAAGGTGGATTGCCTGGTGACCATGATCAACATCTACGACTCGGGGACTACCACTTCAAAGTCGTTTGTATCGCCTCCTACGTATACTCGCACAAAGTATGTAGCCACTGAGACCACCACGACCACCGTAACCACCAAGGTCAACCCAACGGAGACCCCGTACACATACTCGATGGCCTCTGGTCTGGAAATCAAGTCGTGGTACACTGAGACTACCACCAACACCGAGACGGTACGAGCACCTAATCATGTATAGCATTGATCTTGGACTGACCTTGTGCTAGACTACAACCACAGAATACCCCTCATCAACAACCACCTCATACGCCGCCTGCGCCACCGACAACGTAATCGACTCCTACCAATCCTTCCCGCTGAACAACCTCGCCGAGGACTGGTACAGCAAAAACAGCACCGTCAGCGTGATTCGCTCCGACTGGTGGGAGTTCCAGAACGCAACGGCCTGCTGCAACAACGCTTCTCAGTACTCGAACGCCATCTTTTATAAGTACGATGGCACGTGTGAGGTTTTCTTGGATATCCATGCCAATAATGGATTCAACGCAAGTGGCAAGGTTAATGTTGAGGTTTGGTATGAGCCGAGGGAGCGCGGGTGGTATGGGCCTACTGTGGGCAATGGTCCAAGGGGAAGTATTAGCTTCTCCTCTTTGTGGTTGTGAGAGCGGTCGTTGTTGGCGCGAATGCCAGCTATGATCAATCGTGTGGTTTGACGGCACGTTTCTATCTTTCGCGACTTATTTCCGCGAAATTCTGTCCTCTTAATTTCTGGTGTCCCTTTTCCGGGCTGTCTTGCGAAGGTAGTGCTGTGACGTCTCATACACATATCGTATAAATCTCGCATCTAGTCAAATCTTCCTATCACTTACAGGTCTCCCGTCCAACCTAATTCTTCTGCCATGACACATACCCTTCTTCCTTCCACGTGCCGCTCTTACCGCCCTCCTTAAGCACAACCCTCACATCCCCAATCCTCTGAAACCGATCCACCGCCTTACACATATCCACCACGCTAAGCGCGGCCCCCATAACCGCCGTCAGCGCCTCCATCTCCACCCCCGTCGCGCCCGTACACGCTACCTTGCATTCAATCGCCACGCCGCCGTGGTTCATTTCGTCTTTCCCCTTGCCGGCAGGCGATGTCGAAACAGGACTAGAGTCGGCGCCGAAAGGAAGGAGTTCAATACCAACATGCGTCAACGGGATCGGGTGGCATAAAGGCACGATGTCGGGGCATTTCTTCGCGGCGAGGATGCCTGCGATGCGGCTTACGCTCAGGACGTCGCCTTTCTTCAGCGAATTGGAGGCTATGAGGGAGAGAGGCGTGGGGTTTGAGAAGTAGACCGTGCCGACGGCGATGGCGGTCCGGGTCGTTTGGGATTTGGACGAGATGGAGACCATGTGTGCGGAGCCAGTGGGCGTCAGATGGGGGAGGTGAGGCTGTGGCTGCGCCGAGGACGATGCTGGTGATGGTGGTGAAGCTGCGCTTGTTGGGGGTTGTTGCGAGTCACTTTGTTCCTCTTCCTTCGCTTTCAGCCCGGTGTTGAGAGGATCGAGGGGGTGCGAAGAGGTTGAGTACGAACGCCGAAGTATCGAGCGTACCGTCAGGCTTCGTCGCGGGGATCTAGTGCTCGGGGATGCAGATTGAGCGAGTATACCAGTCGACTTCGGGGCCTGCGATGTCTGCTTCATCAGTGCGCCGGTCTTCTTCTTCTGCTCCTTAACAGCTTCGCGCTGCTTCTTCATCACAAACCCCTTAGGCTGTATCGCAGCCTCGTACGTGATCAGCGGCTTCTGCATCTCGTTCTTCGCACCTCCTGTTGTTGCTGCTTCATCCTCGCCCTCGTCTTGCCTTAGCGTCGTAGCGCGCCTCAGAAGCTTGAGCTCCGCCGCCATTCTCGCCTTGCGCGCAGGATCCCGATCTAGCAGATCTGTCTCGCTTTCGGTCTCCATCGGCGCACCCTTCAACAACGCCTGCACTCTTGCCTTCACAGCCGGTTTGCTCGATTGCCTTGGATTGTAGCGCGGGTTCTTGAGATACTCGTAACCTTCCGTCTTGATGTCTGATCCAAGCTGCTCTGGCAGGCCCTCAGCGGCGATCTTATCGTCTTCGGTGCCCCATCCGAGTTTTGCGGCTTTGTAGTTGTGCGCGAGAGTATCGCGCGCTTGCTCTTTCGTTTGAGATGTAATGGACGGGCCTTGGAGCTGGTGCAGGGCCCACGTTGTGAAGGCAGGCTCCTTCCTCGCTGGGCGTGTGGAGGGAATGGAGAAACGGTCGACGGTGAGTGGCGCTGTGACGCTGGAATGGGGCGACGCAGCAGCTTTGTTAACAAGGACTTGAAGCTCTTTCGACGCTTCCCGCTCCTCTGCCTCTCGCTGCTCCCGCGCTATCCTCTCCGGAGGGTTCGCCGGCCAAACACTTGTCTCTCTCATTCTCTCCTGCTTCAGCACCGCAAACCGCGCCGCCCAAAACACCGGGCTCACTATCTTGCCATCCTGCCGCATCTCCATGGTTCCCCCGCCTCTCACACGCCTGATCAATCTAACGGTCAGGAAGTCTTCAATCTTATTCTGCTTCAGGCGCTCGTCAAATCTATCAAAGAACTCGAGTAGATGCGCGTCGATTGCGGCGGTGACCTTGGGCGACACGGGTGTGTCTACGCCGACGGGATTCTTGGTGATTTTCTTCTTCTCGATGTTGCGGAGGCGCTTCTCAATGTCGCTGTAGATGCCGAGTCGCCGGCCGAAGTAGGCGTGGGTCTTTGGCTTGCCTGGGTTGGGGATGGGGACTACTGGGCGCCTCGTGAGTGGGTGGATCGGTGGCGATTGCGATGGCGAGGTAGGAGAGTCTGTCGTCGATTCGGAATCTTCTGTGTTGGCGAGTAGCGTGCCTTGGGTGCTCCTATCAGCTTCCATGGTCTCGTTGCTCGATAGAGGTGAGGGCTGGTCGTTCTGGAAAGGCTCCCGGGCTGTCGTTCGGATCATCTCCTCTTCAGCGTCCATCTCGTCCGCAGCCGCTTGCTTCTCATCTATGAAGCCACTCTTTTCAGTCTCCTCGACCTCAGCATCGACCTCCTCTTTCACCGACGCAATGCGCTCAACCTGGGCACTCGCAAGTCGTGCCTTCTCCACCTCATCTGCAGCGCGTGCCTCCTCATCCGTCGCATACTCATCCTCCAGAAACCCATTCTCGTTGAACTCCTCGATATCGGCTTCGAAACGCTGTTGCGGTTTGGCTTTGCTATGCGCTGTCACCTCCGCTTTCCCTGGTGATTGAGCTTTGCTCTCCAATCCAGCGTTTTGCAACCAAGGCGCACTCCTCGCGCTCTCAACGTTCTTCAGGATTGCAATCTTCCTTTGCTCCACAGCTCTCTGCCTCTCCGTCTCCTCCTCCATCTTCCCCCGGCCGTCCTTCAGATCCTCGGCTGTCATGACAAACCCCCTCGTCTCACTGAACTTCTCGTTCCACTTCTCCGCAATACGTTGCCTCGCCTCTTCGCTTAACGGCTTCATACCCAAACCCCCAACGTTCTCAGCGACTTCGACTTCGGCTTCGGCATCAGCTTCAGCATCGCCGTCCCTCACCCCCAACACACCCGTCTTCTCCCTATACCTCCCAATCAAGACTTTGAGGTACGTCTGAAGCGTGTTCTTGTCCGAGGCACCGATCTTGGCGGATCCCGTCTTGGCGGTCGCTGAGGGGAGCGCGTCAAGACGGGGATGGAACGCTGAAAGGCGGGATTGAAGGTCCTTGAGCTGCTTTTGTAGAACGGGTTGAGCTGCGTTGATATTGATGGTGGTGGTGGCGTCGATCTTGAATATGCCGTAGGGAAGGTCGATGCGGAGATCTGCTGCGTTGAGTGCAGTGGTGGTTACTGGGTCTGCGACTGCGTCGGGCGTGGTTACAAGGATCCCGGCTTGTGTGGCTCTGAGGCGCGCCATGCGGACCGCGAGGGAGTCCTTCTTGCGCAGGACCTCTTCTTTCCTCCTCCGCACCTCCTCTCTCTTCTCGTCATGTTCGCTCGTCTCTCCCTCCTTCCCCTGCTCTCCCTGCTTTTTGGCGTTTTGTCGCATGACATACGCTTTCAGCTGCGCGTAGCTCTCTTCTAGCTCCTCAATATACCGCTGGTGTTCCACCCTCTGCTCTTTGATCTCCTTGATCCTCTCCTCGTATTCCTTCGCCAGTCTGCGCTCCGCGGTGACCTTTTGGTTGTGTTGCATATTCTTGTACGAGTATTCGAGGTGGTTCTTCAGACTCCGCGATTCCTGCGCATCACGGTAAAGTACATCCCAGTCCACGGCTTTGGCGTCTTTGAGCCGCTGAGCTAGGTCTGCGAGTCTGGCGGAGAGATCCGCGGGTGTGAGATCCTCGAGATTGAGGTCTGTGGACTCTGCGATGTCTTGTGAGGAGGTAAGATCAAGTATCAGCTGTGGCTTTTGTTCGGCTTGAATTGTCTTCTGTGATCTTTGTTTCGGTGCTGGTGTCTTCCAGCGCGGATTTGCTGCCTTGCGTTCGATCGACGCTGTGATGTCGTGGTTGATGGGATCGTTCCAGTCTATTGCGGAGAGTGCGTCTGCAGCGCAATTGGAAGTCGTTGAGAACGCCCTTGCGGAGCTGAGATTGTGGCCAAGTAGAGGATTCAGGTACGCGTTTGACGTCAGCACACTTGTTGCTGTCCGCACGGAGAGAGGAGGCTGGCGCGTCCGCTGAGCCGCTGCGTGCTTGTAGGGGCGTTGCTGTTGATCTACACACGTCAGCACTGAACATCACAGGCGCGTACAACATCTGATGGAAAAAGCGGGGTATATGATTTCGTATATAGCCTCAGATGCTCTAAGTTGCCCAAGTGCCGGACATGCAGAATGACGGCGCAAAGCGAAGGTAATAACAAGCCTCAAACGCCAGCCATGCAACATCTCAACGTACCGCCGTGGTATCATAAACAGCGTCTGCTGTGCCAAAACAAGGGAAAGCGTTCACCCACCGATCAATATCATGGGCCTGTTCTGCATGGTTGCAAGATCGCCCATGTCCGCGTGCTTCTCTGCTTTGCGCTTCACGGCTTGCCCGATCACGCTGAGCAGCTCGCGCTCGCGTGGCCCCCAGCCGAGGATTGTCGAGTCGCTGAGTCGCCCGTGGTGCCGGTCTAGTTCAATCTGTTTGATGCGTTCGAACGCTGCTTCGTCGATGGGCTCGTTGTTGTTGTCTTGGCGGAGTAGGTCGCGCAGGGAGACTTCGTCGTTGCCATGAAGGCAGACTTTCAAGTTGCCGTCGCTGGTGATGCGCAAACGATTACAGCTACTGCAGAAGTCGTTGGTCATGCTGGTGATGAAGCCGACCTTGCCGACGAATCCAGGGACTTTGTATGTCTTGCTTGTGTCATTCTTGTGGCCTGGTATCCGCGCCAGGCCGGGGTATTTCGTGCGGATGATGTCGACCATCTCCTGGAAACTGATCATCTTATTCTCGCTCCATTTGTTCCCGCCAAAGGGCATGTACTCGATGAACCGCACTTCGATGTCCTTCTCGCGGCCCATCTCGACGAAAGGCAGGATCTCGCGCTCATTCAGGCCGCGCATGACGACGCAGTTGACCTTGAGTTTGACGTTCGCGCCCAGCTTGTTCATTTCGAGAATACGGTCGATCGACTTCATGACAGCGTCGAAGCCTTTCCGTCTTGTCATGATCTGGAACTGGAAGGGGTCCAATGTGTCCAAGCTGAGGTTGATGCCAGTCAGTCCCGCCTCAACCATAGCGTCCAGCTTCCGGTGTAGCGAAATGCCGTTCGTGGTGAGGGCGAGTTCGCGAAGCCCTTTCGGTCGGAGACTGCCGATCTGCTGCATCAACGGAACGATGTCGCGGCGCACGGTGGGCTCGCCGCCAGTCAGGCGAATCTTGGTGACGCCCTGCGATACGAAGAGAGAGGAGAGGTAGAAGATCTCGGGCGTGGTAAGCATCGTGGCAGGCGGCGACAGCGGAATGCCCTCTGTTTGCTGTCAGTGGTTGTAGGCGGTGCTGTCCGAAGCTGCGCACCTTCGGGCATGCAGTACAGACATCGCAGATTGCAGCGCTCTGTGATGCTGATCCGCAGATAGTCATGCTGCCGCTGGAAGTTGTCCGTCAGGAAATCCGAGAACGGCTTTGCCTTCTCAATCGCCTCGATGCGCTCTCTCGCAATCTGCCGCGAGGGCGTCTGTACGGGCGGGAACTCGACGCCAGGCTCGCGCGCCGTAGCAGCACTCGTCGCTATGCATCGTCGCGACTGCAGTGCGCGCATCGCAGGCAATCTCAGGCATTTGCCACGGCTTGCAAGTGCTGCATTGCGCAGAGCGGACGGGCCCGGCCGTAGCCCAATCCTAACCATGGGCGCCATCAACAGTTCGAGTCGAGGGTCGGAGGACGTCGCCCAACATCTGGAGGGGCGGGCGCTTGAAGCTATATAAACTAACGAGACAGTTCTGATGACTGCGAGTTGACATGCATCCGCACGCTAACGCGACAAGACCGACGATCCATGCGCGCCCTGCGCGAGCACCAATGCGGGCATCAAGCGAACGCGAATACAGACAGCTTGGCGAATTAGTAAGATGCAGCAAGTGGGGATTGCTGTGCTCGGCTTTTAATTCCTTCGAAAGCCGCGCTTCGTACACGGCCGTGGTCGAAGATTGCCTTTGATAATGTAAGTGCTACGTCACGGCTGCGGTCGGAGATGTCTGTTTCGCGCTGGATGAGTGGGGTTTGTGTAGATAGATTGGCGCGCAATGGAATGCTGTGTTGATTCCGAATCTGCCGCAAGGCAAGGTATATATTTGACACGTGTGAGTCTCGTTTGTAGTGCTATGGGAAGAGCCAATTTTCGTCTCAACTCTCTTGTGCCTGATACAAGATGCTCCTCGGCGTTCGGATCACTCTGTTCTTATCTGTACTTGCCCAATCGGGTAAGTGGCAAGAATCGCAATCGATCACGGTAGATGTGGGCGGCCTCCGCTTGCAAAACGAACGTCGAAACTGTCTCCGAAATCCCGCCTGGAATGCTTCAACAGCCTGAACTTCACTCTCGATATTGCATACGGCCAAATTTGGTTCCTCTTGTCACTTTTCCTCTACGTGTGCTACATCCAACCTCTCAGTTGCTAGTCTGTGAAGTTCATGCTCATTACTGTCTGAAGATGTCTCGATGCTGCTCAGTCTTTGCCTGCAGCATCGACCTTCCCTTCACGACAAAGGCTCCTCAGACCACACAGGGCCCTTCAAAACGCGTACGCGCTTGCCTCCCTCCCGTCTCTGATCTTCTCCGCCACCCTGAGGGCCACGCTCCGGCACCAGCCGCTGTGCAGTTTTCTTGAAGTGCGGCGACCGTGTAGCTCCGCCGTTGAGTACCTTTGTTGGGGTAGCGAGCTTCTTCGCGTCCCTTACGTCTCGTTCGTCACCTTCATCGTCAGGAGAAGGCACGGTGGACTTGCGCTTACTGCCCGAAGCGAGCTTGAGAGGCGGTGTGATGTCCCTCCATCCACTCGTCTTGCGCTTCTTCTTCTGCGCAGCCGGCGACACCACATCATCGAGCTCTCCAGAGGAAGCGGAGTGGGAGCGCTTCGAGTGATGCGTTGGCGGATGCGTCGTTGCAAAACGCTCACACTTCTCCTGCTCTCGAAGCTCGCGCACCGTCTGCTCGATATCGACGTCGTAGTCCTTGGGTCCGCCAGAAGGTTGGCATGACCGACCAGTGTCGTCCAGAGTGTGCAATACAGCTTCCGTGATGCCGCCGGTTGTACCCGCGTGTTTTGCGACGTATTCGACTGCAAGCGCGGTGTAGAGGACGTGGAAGCCAGGCTTCGCATGTGCTAGCTTTCGCCGCTCGGTCGGAGTGAGTTTGGTGTCTAGGATGCGTTGCACCATATCGCAACATTCGGCACACCTAAAAGCTTCGTTCTCATACAATGGTGAGTAGCAGTTGACGCCGCACGGCTGAGGTGTAGGGGTAGAGACCCAGTGTCCGCAGGTCAGTTTATGCAGGTCTGGTTCTGCCACGCAGGAGCCGGTGAGCTTCAGTGATGGCTTCACGCATCGGAGGCCGCGCCAGGTGTATAGGTAGCCTCCTGGCAAGGATCGTCATCCGTGGGTTCCTCCATGACAAATTCCGATATGTTATCGTCTTCTGAGGATGTCGTCTTCATTTTGCGCTTGATCTGAAGCTCGGGAGTGAGCTTTCGTCTTCGTTTCGGTGGCACCTCGCTGAGAACATGTCTGTTTGGCAAATGGTCGTCGTCAGATGACACCCCCGGGACTTGTTGTTCACGGCGTCAGTCAGGAGGATTGTCTGTTTGCTGGTCGTTAACAGCGTGTGATTGGCGCCTGCGGTTGTTTGCCTCGTTCTCGTGGCTCAAGGTGGTGGCTGAGCTGATTAATGCACGGTGCCCGTGGCCTTGCTCGTACCTCCGATTTCCTGCAGATGTCTCGTCTCTGGACCGACTCCCTCTAGTCGTTGAGGGAGCGGTCTCCAGGATAGGTGCTTGCAGTGTCCGGCAGCGGCATGCTCGTGGAGGCCTTTACATTGTTGACAGATGTTGTATGTAACAGCTCAGGACCTGATACTTCAAGTTGGACTTGTTCTTCTTGAGAGGTGTTGGTTGTCTGCTCATTAGGCTGCGTTGCGTCTCCATGACCTTCTAAATTCGATGCCTTCACCGTATCAGTGGCTGATTGAGGTCGGCCCCAGAGGCTCTTGACGAGCCGCAATGGGTTGAGTGACATTGTGTACGATTACTGCAAGGTCAGCTGGAGGTTGCGGTACTAAGTAGTGTTAAGCGTCAGACGAAGGGAAGGAGATGGTGAGATCGCGTGTCGTGAAGTGAAAACTATCCGTGTAGGCAACTGAGGCAAAGATCGAAGTGAAACTGAATATATTTCGACGAGAAGTGCTTACTTCTCAAATTCGCCGGCTAGCTTAGGATCAGTGACCGCCGGTGTGTTTGAGTTGTTAGTCTTCATGGCTTCGAGAACTTCCAGACTCATGTCCGCTCGCGGTCCCGTGAAGTTTTTGCGCCCGTCCACGAACCACTGGATTGTACTGATGAGAAGGATTATGCCGAAGGCAACGATACAGTAGTCTACAAAGGTCAGTGAATTGCTTCTTGTACAATATGAAAGGGTACTGACTCATATTGCTGCCTGTGACAGGAAGCTCGGGAGGGAAGACGAAGAGGACGGTGGTGACGATTGCGTACGCCAGACCAAGCAAGTTCGCAGACCATCCCAGCCAGTTTGGAAGTGAGAAGGCTCGATCGGGCAACATCTTTCTTCCACGGCAGACATTGATGACGATCGGAATGGCGTAGCTGACACCGAGAGCAACAACAGACGCGGCGATGAGGGCGTTGAAGGCACTGCTGGACCCGATCATGATCAATCCAAATGCTAGGGCGAGACCGGCGGACAGAATTAGGGAGTAGAGCGGTACCCCCAGTCGTTTGTCAACCTTCGCAAAGATTGGGGAGAACGGCAGTCCTCCATCTCGAGCAAACGCGTATGACATCCTGGAGGAAGTCGTCATGATGGCAATCTCTGCAAAAAGAATGCAGATCAGAGGAAACATCAGCAAGCAGACAGCTCCCGCGCGGCTTTTCGTAGCGTTGTTGAGGATGAATATCAGAGGACCCTCTCCTGCCTCAATGATGTTGTCTGCATTGCCTCCTGACACGAAGAGTAGAACCATCAAGAAGATGAAGCCAGTGAATGTACCGATACAGACACAATAGATCATAATCTTGGGTCCTTCCACACTGGCATTGGGGATCTCCTCGATCATGTGGGCGACCGCGTCGTATCCGGTGATTCCGAAGCCACCCTGTAGCAAGCCAAGCAGCCAAGAGATGCCGTTAGGCCAGCCAGTGGTGTTGATGAATTCACTGAAGACGAACTCTGCAGACGCGAATTCGCCTGAAGAGCAGGCCAGGACCGTGATGCAGATGATAGCGAATCCGCCAACAGACCAGATGAAAGCACCCTTGTTGAGATAAGGAAGGAGCCTGTTCATGAAAGCGTTGACGACGAAGGCAATAGTGGTCCATGCGAGGTAGATCAGGTACTGCTGCCACGGCTTGATCAGGAAATCAGGATGGAACAGAGTAATAATGCCAGCAATGAGCTGGGAAGCCAAAAGACCTCCCGATGTAGTCAATGCGATCCATCCGGAGACGTTGATCCAGCCAGTGATCCACGATGCGAGCGGAACCCATTTCCTCGGTGTGATGACAGCGACCCAGTGGTACTGTCCACCTGATAGCATAGGTATCAGTATCACACGTGACAGAGAGTATAAGTTGCGAAATACCTGCTGTTGGGTATGCTGAGAGAAACTCTGCGAGCGATGCAGCCAACGCAAGGTTGCAGATACCAGCAGTCAACAGACCCCAAATGACTGAAGTGGAGCCGCCACTCGGCAGCGCTAGCGAGAGCGAAGAGGAAAGAGCGGTCCAGGAGTTGAGAATGGCAAAGGCAAGACCCAGCATGGAAAGAAGAGAGAAGTTGCGCTGCAGCTCACCCTTGTGGCCGAGGGCCTGGAGTTGCAGCTCGTCATCAGTGCGAGGGACCGTCATCCTGGAGATGATGCTGTACACCAAATGTGGTGAGATACAGCGCTCTTATGGGAGTGAGAGGAGAATGTCGCAATCAGCGTTCACGATGATCATGAGGACATATCGAGGCATTAAGGGGAGGTGCGCGGAACGACACCGATAACGGCAACTGGACGGCGGCTGACGTCGCCATCCCACATGCGGTATGTCCAACAGGAGACTCGGGCGGTAAAGGCTTGTCAAAGCTTGTGTCGCGTGTCGGCTATGAGCGAGTTATCAGCAGCATGAGGCGCGCCGCTATCTCGAAAGACGGGGAGGGGGCCAACGAGGATGCCGGGGCTTCCTTTGGCGTGACGGCCTGCTGGAAGCGGCTGAAGATCTGGACGGGCCCCCGAGATTGTTGCCATGGAGCTCGGCGGGCTGGCGCGCAATGTCCGGGTCGGGGAGACTCGTGAACGACTCCAAAGGGTATCACGACCCCGGACGGGCGTCAAACGCGTATGTATCTCGTCGACATTGGTATGACTTTTGGAAATGACAAGTGCAGCGCCAACCCCACAATCCGCGACGATCAAGCTTTCTGATGCGACCCGCTAGGCCCCGAAAGTGGGCCACGCCCGAACCTCTCGACACGAACACCATGATGGCCGTCGACGTCGAAGCATCGCAGCGCGAGTGCAGGAGAGAGTGCCATCTCGGTCGCAATGCACGTGCCGGCTGACATCTCGAATCTGAGGCACGTCGCCCCTCCGCCCCTCCGACCATCGAAGCTCCCGCAGAGTCCTACGTCATTCGGCGAGCCCTCTTTCACATTGTCCGCTCGCTGCGAGCTCGACTCTGCAGACACCAGCATGATGACGCGCGCCTGGAACAGAATGCGCGGCCACCGCTCCCCTGAGTACACGCCGCTGCCGCTGGGCGAGAAGGAGTCGTACCCTGAGCTCAAGACGCGGTACCAGGAGCGCTCGCGGTTCACCGTCCTCGGCCTGGTGCTCTGCATCGCAGGCTGCTTGTTCGCCCTGTACGGCCTTCTCAGGTAGGCGAAGCGAATCACGCCTGCCTGGCATACTTTTGACATGTGTAGCTCCCTCGTCGTGCCCACGGACAAGTCCTGCGACACGGTCAACGAAGGCTACCGATGCAGCCCCAAGACAACACACTTCTGGGGCCAGTACTCGCTGTGGTACTCGGTGCCATCTGAGATCAGCGTCGAGCCGCCCAAAGGCTGCGATGTTACCTTTGCAAACGTCCTCTCCCGCCACGGCGGCCGCGATCCGACCGCGGGCAAGTCCCTGGCCTACGCGCTCCTGATCGCCAACATCCAGAACACGAGCACCGCGTTTCCCGACGAGTTTGCTTTCCTGAAGCACTACGAATACAAGCTGGGTGCGGATGAGTTGACCGATGCCGGGAGACAGGAGATGGTCAACTCTGGCGCCCACTTCTTCCGCCGTTACCACAAGCTCGTCAAGAAGCACACACCGTTCGTACGCGCAGGAGGCCAGCATCGCGTAGTCGAGTCAGCTGAGGAATGGCTGTCAGGCATCGCCCAGGCACTGGACGAGAAGGCCAAGAAGGTCGACCTCGTTATCCCCGAAGGCGACGAATACAACAACACGCTGTCTCACGACGTCTGTCCAGCGTTCACTGGCAGTCCCGGCTACGAAGCACAGCGGCTTTGGGCATCCAAATTCGTTCCTCCCATTCGAGATCGCGTCAATGCAAAGCTGGGTACCGACTTGAGCGCCACCTACATCGTGTACTTGATGGACATGTGTCCATTCGACACTCTTGCGCATCCCACCGCGAAGGTCTCGCCATTCTGTCACTTGTTCACGGAAAAGGAGTGGCATGAGTATGATTACTTCCAAACCCTCGGCAAATACTACGGCTATGGTGTCGGCAACCCCCTCGGTGCCACGCAGGGCGCGGGCTACGTGAATGAGCTGCTAGCCAGACTACAAAACAAGCCTGTCGAGGACAGCACGAACACGAACCGCACGCTTGACTCCGATCCCGCAACTTTTCCACTCGATCGCAAGGTCTACGCCGACTTCAGCCACGACAATGATATCAGCGGTGTCCTAGCCGCTCTTGGACTTTACAACCAGACGAAGCCGCTGTCCAAGACGAGCGTGGAAAGCACCAAGGACACGTACGGCTACTCCGCCGCCTGGACGGTGCCGTTCGCATCGAGACTGTACGTTGAGAAGCTGCAGTGTAGTGGCGCGGAGGAAGAGTTTGTGCGCATCATCGTCAACGATCGCGTTCAGCCACTGGAGTTCTGCGGCGCAGACAAGCATGGCAGGTGCACGTTGAGCAAGTTTGTGGAGAGCCAAAGCTTCTCCAGGAATGGCGGGCTGTGGAGCCAGTGCTACGAGTAAAGCATCGACACAACATCTGCATTGATGCGAGTTATAGACCGAATAATAGACCGTGTAGACGTCCCATCTATCGACGCCAGTTGACTATCATGCCTACAAGAAACATTGTGCGCGACACCTTTCGTTGAAAGAGATAACTCCCTCTCGAACAAAGAAACGGTCGGCTCACACAAAGGAACAGTACCAACCTCCACAATATCTTTGGGTTTGCAACGAGCTCTTTGACATGGTCATGCACTGATAGGAATCTCACTCGTGATGCTAATGCAGCTGTATACAAGCAATCCGCCCACTAACGATTGTGTAGCAAACGTTCGCAACGCAAAGCAACAGGCAGAACCTTCGCAACATGTCGTGGAATCGCACAGCCCCCGCCAGCAAGACCAAGGCTGCGGCGAACATCAGCGCGATGGCTACTCAGCAGCCGGTGTCGCCCGCTGATCCAAATACACAGACCAAGATCGCTACTTCACCCGACGACAGCCCAGCTCCGAAACTTATTCTCCGATTCACGAAAGATGTCTGGAACGCATACACGTCTAATCCATCTTCCTCGCCGCCTAATGCAAAATCCGCGAGTCCATCGCCAAAGCCAAAAGCAGGGCAGAAACGCAAACGCACCTCCCCCGCCACTGGCTCTGCACGCGCCTCAAAAGCGCCAAAGCGCTCTCCCATACAACGGCAGTGCAAGGTCAAACTAACACGCTTCCACCACGGCGGCACAGACAGACGTGAAGGCGGCAAGTATCGCGAGATGATCACACTTGAGACCCCATGTCTGCGATCAACATGCGCCAGCTGCTGGACCTATCACCCACATTTGATGCGCTCACTCCGCAGTCCCAGCACGCCTGATGCCAGGACACGTGCCAGGCCATCTGCGTCGCCGATTACAGTCAGGAGAGGTAGTAATACTGGAAGTGTTTCGGCACCGGCGCAAGAACCAACGCTCTCCAGTGTCGACAGGTCATCTCCTCCACCAAGCGATGCCGAAGAGCCTCGTCCCAAGCTCACTCTGAACCTCCGCTTCAACTCCCCAGCGTCAGAAGCCGAGGGAAAGTACAACGTCCTCTTACCAAAAGCCGTTCTGACGCACACATCCCCCACAGCAGCCTCACCCAAGACCACGTGGCGCGAGACGCCGTGGCAAAGCTACACAGCACGTCTGAGGTTCAGTAGCGACGAGGGTAAGGCCAGGTTCAAGAATGTCGTGCACAAGCAGACAAGGAAGGAGCTCCACCTGGGGCGTCTAAGACTCCATCAGATGACGCGACACGCGGTTGTGGAGACACTGCGGAAGCCGCGGCGTCGGCACAGAGTAAGATTGGTGTTTGAGAGTGAGGCTGGAAGGGAGAATTTGAGGAGGTTTATTGAGAGGTATAAACAGTAGAATCAAAGGTTTTGATGTGTCAGACATTCTTGAGACGCGGTTGACGTGAGACGAGATACACTGGAAGTGACGTGAAGTCGAATCATCTGGGAGCAGCGTGAAGGTAGTCATCGCGTAACAACGTTTTACTCAAAAGAATACGAACTCCAATCTATCTAGGAACATGATTAACCCTGCCGTCATACACACTCTTGAAGACACACCAGTACGCCAAATGCGCAAACACGATCCCTACCGCGCTCCCAAACAGCACATCAACCGGATGATGCCAGCAGTCTCTGACCTTGCTCGCCGCAATCAGAGATGCAACAAGCCACGAAAGCACCCAGACAGCCAGCTTCCAGTGTTGTATCCTCCTCTCCACCCCATCGCCAAGGTATCCGTACTTCTCCTTCTCCTCCTCACCACTGCCGCTTGGCGCATAGATAGGCAGAGTGGCAGGCCGTCTCCGTCCAACGACCTTCAACCTGCCATTAAGATACAGCGCGAGGAATCCAAAGCCAGCAAACGCCGCGCTCGAGTGTCCCGAGGGAAAGCTCATCTGCGCTTCCTTGACCTGTTTGGGATCACCGGTGCACACAGCAGCTGTATACTACACTTCGTGGCCTGCTGCGCCGAGCACAGACGGCGGTAGGGGCCCGATGGGATTGCACACGGTGAGGAAGTGCGGGCGCAAGCCGCCGATGAACCATTTTATGAAGGATTGGAAGAGCGTTGCTGTTACGAGGGCGTGACCGAGACCCATGATCTGCGTTTCTTATTAGACATTGAGCGGCTGGGCTGAAGCGGGGAGGGGAGGACGAACGGCTGCGTTGGTCTCCCAGAAGTCGCGTATACACCACAATCCAATTGCGCCCATGATCGCAAAGGGTACGGCGAAGGAGATGATGGCGCTCACCAAGGTGGTGATGTATTCGGCGAGCAGCGGTTTGCCGTGCGCGAGACCCCAGGAGGAGGTCCATACGCCGTGGAAGAGCGGGAAGTATCGTGGCGTTAGCGGGGTGGCGAAGAGGTATATAAGTTCGGCGATCAGGAGGCAGGCGAGCTGGGTTGCGATGTCCAGCCAGGAGACTTTGAGCCAGGTTTTGAAGAGGGGGTTGTTGTTGAATTTTGGAACGAGCTTCCTCAGCCTGGAGAGCTTCTGGGATTCTGGTCTTCCGGTCTCCGCCTGGTCGTGAGCGGTGTGCGGCGGGGTCTCTTCAGGAATAGTAGGAAGGCGATCAATGAATGAAGACATGCCGTTAGCCATAGTCGAGCTCGGAAGCAGTACCCAAGTGCGGTCACTGCCGCGGTGATGACGAAAACTAGGTGCAACCGAGATTTTGAAGTTCAGGTCTGCCAACGTGGTGACTGCCTTTCAGATCTTGCTCACGCCTGCCTCTCTAGAAACCAAACACGTTTTCGTCCTCCTTGAAGCCCCACTCCTTCAAAGCAGGAAGGGCCGCCTTTTGGATCATGGCAGGCGGCCCGCACAGGAACACGCCTACCCTGTCGCCTGGCGCGAACAGCGCTTCCTTGATGATATCGGCGTTGACGTGGCCCTTCATACCCTGCCAATCGTCTGACGGATGACTTAGCACGTGCGTGATCTTCAGTCTACCGTTGCTTTCCTTTTCGAACTGGTCGAGAGCTTCCTTCAGCAGTATGTCTTTCTCGCTCTTGTTGGCATCAACGACGCGGATCTCGGTTTTATCGTCGGAAGATAGCATGGCGCGCGCGAGCAGTGCGTAGCCGGGCGTGATTCCACTGCCGCCAAGGACGAGGTTAATACGATTAAACGTGTACTCTTTGTCTGAGATGGTGAAGGAGCCGTTGCCGGTGTATTCGATTTCGCCTGTCGGGCCGCGGATCTCGATCTCCTCGCCAATGGGCATGCAGTCCAGGATATTGGACATGGCGCCACCAGGTTGCTCATCGGTGGGGAAGTAGGTCTTCACTGTGAGTTCAAAGGTGCCGTTACCATCGCGGAAGTCCTGATTGTTGTCGCCGCCGGACTTGCCACCAGGAAGCAATGGCTTTGTTGGCGTGTATGAGCGGATCAGCATGCGGTCTTTCATATGGAAGCCGAGCTGCACGTGCTGGCAGGTACCGAGGCCAAGGTCCGGCTTACCGTCTGGAAGCTCGAAGGTGTAGGCGCGTGTATCGTCGGAGATCGATTTGCGGTCCACCAACTTGACTGGTACCCATCTGTGCTTCTGCAGGGTTATCTTGTCGGAACCTTGTGACGATTCAGCCTTCTCTTTCGCTGCAGCCTCTGCACTTTGTTTGATGAAGGCCGCAGCTTTGTCAGTGACAGTCCCAAGGATGCATTCTGACTTGATTAGTATGACATGAACAAGTCAGTCGACGGGGTCTCACCTTTGAGCTTCTGGTATGCATAGCCATCGTGAATGCTCTCAAATTCACTGCTCGTCTCGGCGTGGACCTTGCCTGCGTGACTCATCACCGCCGCTTTGCCACCGGGGTGCCAGTCGAGCACGCTTGTCGCATCGTACACCTTGTTGTCGACTACGATCCAGCAGTCGTTATCGGTATTGTGCTTCTCGATTTCTTCTCTCGTGAACTGCTTTGAGGGGGCGCCAGCCTCTTGCTTCGCAGTCGCAATCTGGTTCTCGGTGCTAGGTTTCATCCATCCGCCGTCACCCGTGCCTGGCTCGACCGGATGCTTGTAGAGGATTGACGGCGTCTCGGTGTCGTCGTCCTGGATGATAGAAGGCTTGACAACGTACCAGCCATTGTTCATCATGCCCATGACGTTCCAGTTGCCATATTGAGGTTGCGTGTTCTTGAACACATTGAAGCAGCGGACAGTGATGCTCTTCGCTCGCAGCAGGTGAGTGAAGTCGACATCCACGTGCCAATGCAGCCACGTCCAAAACTTCTTGCCGTGACGGATTGGCGCGTCTGGAAATTTACGAATACAGTAAAGCCAGCTCTCGCCGTCATCGAGCGAGACTTCCACTCGTTGCACTTCGTGGCCTCCGCCGTCGTATGCATACCCTTCTATACGATATGTCTCGCCTTTCTTTGCTACTGTGAGTGGGATTTTCTCGCCTTGCGCTGGTTTGACAATGACGGAGTTGAGGTTCTGTTCGTTGCATGCTGTGTCAGGGTGCCTGAACAAGGTCTCCGCGAATTCGCCGTCTTTCTCCGTGACAAATGAAGGCAAGACTCGATTATCCCAGATGTGATAGTACGAGTCGTTCTCCTTCTCCGAGATCCAAATACGTTTGAGCCACTTGACGCAGCGACCGCCAACATAACCCGGGATCATCAGTCGCACGGGGTATCCGTGGTCCGGCGGCAATGGCGTGTCGTTCATCTCGTATGCCAAAATCACGTCGTTGGTAGGGTCCATGGCGTAGTCGAAAGGTATGCAAGTAGCGTACTTGCCCTCACTCGGTTCGTCTGCGCCTTCGAAGTTGACCCAGTAGCGTTTGCCGTCTGGCATTTTATGCTGAACGCCCGCCTCGAGAAGAATATCGCGCAGTAGCGGGCCTTTCCAATACGCGCAGCTCACGGCTCCTGCGCCCCAGCTGAACCCCTTCGACTTCTTGATAAGGTTGAGCTCCTTACGGCGGTTGCCGTCACAAGCCAACGCGACCGGAATGTTGATCGAGTCGAATTTATTCTTGATGTCGTCCATTGAAAGCGTGAGCTTGCCATTCTCGATGTCTAGTTGATGGAACTCCCACAATATCCGAGGAACCGCGCCATGATTGCGGACATAATGGAGCTCGTTTGGCGTGATGAGGCCCGCCTCGAATAGATGCGTAAGATTCGCTTCGGCATTCAGAGGATGCTTGCCTGTCAGACGGATGAGATCTGAGGAGCGCGGGAGCCAGTTGTCAGGTGAGAATTGATCTGCTTCGTCGATGGAGATTGTGCTGCGGTTGTTGTGTTGCGGACTCTTGCGCTTGCCGTCATTCTGCTCCAGCTTCGTGATGTAGTCCTTCTCATGTTGCAATGCCCGCAGTAGGGCGATCTCTTGAGGTGTGTACCGTTCCCGCAATTTCTCGTACTCCGTTTTGTGCTTTTCTGATTCGTCACTCGAGTAACCTGAGTCTGATTCGCCCTTGTCTGCGTAGGCATCGTGGTGCTTGCCATCCTGACCGGTCTCACGCTTCCATTTCTCTTCATCTTGATTTCCTTGGCCCTGGTCTTTGCTGTCTTTCGAGTCCTTGGAGGTATCGACCTCTTCTTTTTTCGCATCACCGTCCTTATCTTGCTGCTCCCTCTTCTTTTGCTCTTCCTGTTGCTTTCTCTTGATATTTGCCGGCCACTCCTCTTCGTTCTTAACCCAATCCTCGGTAAATTCCAAAACATATCTCCAACCCAGGCTTCTATTCTCTGGATGCCTAAGACGGAGGTCTTTCTCGCCTTCCACCAAGTCCCTGAAGTTGACCAAGTCGCCGCCTTTCGCGCGCTGCTTCAATCTCTCGTATTCAGCCTTGGCTTCGTCGCCCAATTCCTCCGCATCTTCAATACGCTCGTCATCGCGATGCGTGATGCCTGGCACGCGGTCACCTTGCTTATTTCTGAAGCCCACACGATGATTGTGTCCATGTATGTTCTTCCAATCTGGCTCGTTCTTGATATCCTCCGCGGTTGACCCGGGATGGTCGGTGACCTGGACGCGCCAAGGGATATGGTGCGGCATCTTAACTCAAGGTGTTAGTCGAGTAACACAAGAACACCAACTGAACAAGTAACAAGGCAACGAGGATACAATAGATCTGCACAAGGGTGCGAAAGGTACAGCTACCGACACGGGGGTTCGTGCTGTTGATATCGGTACATTGCAGCGGCCCAACGCCTTGTCGTCACACCGGTAACCGTTGCGAGGCGTGTCGTCATAGCTGTCATGTCTTGCATTGGCCGCATTGGTTGCGTGTGTGGTTCCGGACGCTGCTGGCTGCCCGGACTGTGAGCGGTTCATGAATGGTCGCTGGTAGCGGCCGCTAGGAGATGGATCCGGTCTTGTTGGAACTTGTTTGTCACTGTAATCTTTCTCCGCGGATGAATCGGAGCGCTCGCTATGCCGCCGAATCTGGAATTGCAAGCTTCCTCATTTGCGTCGATGTGCTGGTTCTGGCAGGCAATTCTGTTAGCAGGAAAGCTAGTGCATGGGCTGGTGCTAGATTGCGGTGTGGTGAGGCTGGAACGAGGAATGCAGATGGAGGCGGGATCGACAAGTGAGTGCGGGGTTTAGCGCATCGCTGAACCTGGCTAGGGGGATTGATGATGCGGAACATCAAGCATCAATCGGTGTTGAGTCGCTCAAAGCGTTCAGCAGGGCAATTGTAGCCTCCAGAGAGGTTGTCAAGCTGCGTATGCTTGCAAGCAAACCCTGGCTGCCTCAAAGAATTCCAGGAACATCTGATGCTGTGAAATAACGCGGTAGATTTGTCGCTGTTCAGGTATCACTGTAATTACATATGCGTCCATGCTGACCTTCTCCCTGTATCCAACACGTTCACTGATCCCTAATGTACGTCCGTCTCGATGTTCGCGTCCGGATATCCAAACACCTCTCGAGGTGGTCTCCCCGCGTTTCCTCAGGCCTGCTTACTACCAGCCATCTGAACCTCTCACCTCCGGATGAACACCAGCCCTACCCATATCCCAGTCAGGAACAGCAACGCCATAACGGTAGCCATAGCCGCCACCCGCTCAATTGTAAATCTCACGTTGTCGGCATGTATCCTCTCGAGCGCAGCCTCCTCATCTAGATCCACAAACTCAGCGTGTCGTGGTATGTGTTGTAGAAGCGTGTCGCGGTACGATTGCCGCACTACTGACGAGTAAGCGGGTGGTGCGTCACGAGAGTAGAGGACAAGTTGCGCGAGCGGTACATTCTCGTCGTCTTCATTGTCTGTGTCGTCGGAGTACGATGAGCGGTTCGAGCATGGGATAGCGGAGGTGGGTGAGTAGAGGTGAAAGGTGAACGGCTGTTGGTATGTTGCAGGTGCTATTGGACTCGCACTCGTTGGAGAGCTGTCGTGGTACGGCAATGGTAGACTGTCGTGATATAGTGCGTTCGTATATGCCGGTGGCTCGATCTGGTGCGGTCTGATAGTAGCTTCTGAGCATGTTGTTGAGACTGGCGATGTTGCGCGCTGTGCAGGCGGTGTTTGAGGACGCCATTGTGGCTCTGGTCTTGAGCATAGTAGTTCGGAGTAAGCGTTATGGTTCGAGTTCTGTAGCATTGCGTGAGCATCAAGTTTAGTGAAATAGTGAGTTGTGGATGTATACCTCCATACTGAACGAGTGACTGCAGCAATGCTGTGCTAAATCTGCTATGTTCGCCGCGATATCCAAGCCAGTCAACGAGCTTCAACTCGACAACTTCACTCCAGAAGGGTATCACAATGTTGTGTGTTGTACATGCAGCTACGCTTCTTATCACACCGCGCGCCGGATCCGTCCTCACAGCAGCTGCTCGGGAAATGAGGAGAGCAGCTGTACTCGGTGATGGGGGAGCAAGTGCGGCGGCTGCACGGCGCACCTTCATAGCGGGCCTGCACGCAGCACAGCATGTGGTTGTGCGAGCTGCCTGGATGGCTGGGGAGTTGCAGCCGCCCGGGCTCCATCCGTGGTTGAGGTTTAGTGGTGATGCCTGCCGCAGGTGCAGCTCGCTTGGCGTTGATCACGAACCTGTTTCGAGACTCCAGCTTTCAAGTTTGGACTGACCATGAGAGCTACCCCTCATTTTGCTTCTGCTCTTCATCTTGACAATTACGACAATTATTCTAGCAACGGCTTTTCCATTTTAACTCTGCCACTAAGTCTTGGTCTCAGAGATGAGCCTTCTGTGCAACCCAGCCTCAACGGTGTTACGCGGAGCCGCACAGCCTTCATTGGCAGGAACACGTTGCCTGGTCAGGCCTGACAGATTAGTCCCGTCCCATTTCAAACCTAAAGCACAGATGTACAAGCATGAAGTTGTACGATTCATTGAGATAATGCAAGATGCACTGGGATACACACATGTCACGAATTGCAAACACCTGTTCCTGCATCTGCCGGTTCCACGTACCCCACTGCATTCAACGCTCACGGCAGCAACCTTCGAGACCGAGAGCTCACCATTGCGAGAAGCTGGTCACCAAACGAAGCTTTGATCCAGTCGCGGCATTACGAGTGTTGACCCGCACTAATATGACAGCTGTCAATGTCAGAAGCGGAGTAGCAGTATACCAGAGGCAGTAAACAACGATCATACTGTGCAGGAAGGAGCAAAGAGAAAGTAGATAAGTATATCATATCCCTGCGCACTGCGCGCAGCTGCATAACGTAGACCTTCACAGTGTGTAGAGGGTCAGTTTTGCTAAGCCCCAGACTCTCAAGCCATGTCAAAGCTTAACGGGCTGCTGGATCAATACAAGCACCAAACGTCGTTGATAGACTACTTTACGCTGACTGACCGTAGAAATGGCAACCTTGAAACTCAAGGCTCCTCTTACCATGCAGATGGCCAGGCTGGTCCCCAAAGATCATCCGTCTCTCCCCACGACTCCTCGTCCACTCCAACGTTCTTGTCGTGATCTAGTCCGTTCCAAGAGACAAATCTTGTTCGATAGCCTGGAGTGCCAGTCATGGTGTGCTCGTGATACTGGCACGGCTTGACGCTCGCGAAGAAGTCAGCTACGCTTTGTCCCCCAGCCCGACCACAGTCCCTCAGCAAATTTCCCATCGCAGTGATGAGGTCTGTCTGGAATCTCGGTGGACATTCCCGATCAGCAACGATAGCGAACATCTCCCGGGGCCAAACATTGATAGCAATATCGATCGCAAGCTTTCTGTGAGGAGAATCTGTTGAAGGTACAGCATATGCGTCCTTGGCAAGGTCGGCGTAGACGAGGTCGTCGCACACCATCTTCTCCATGATTGCATCGATGGTTGCATCGCGAAAACCCGTGTCTTGGAGGAAGCTGCCGAGTGCGTAGCATTTGGCCAGTGTCGTCCATTCAGCGTCCTGGACAATCCCATGTTCGTCGGTCTCTGCGGTTTCGTCGCTGGTATGGTCGCTGGAGCTGTCGTTGCTTTCCGCCTTCTCATCGTTTTTATTGTCACCGAATTTGTCCGCGTTAGACTGCTTCTCAGATGGCTCCTCGCTTGGATCCTTTGTGACACACATTCGTCCACTGTACAGCCACTCGACATAGATGTCGATGTACTCCGTGTCGCAGTCCGGCATCTCGATGGTGCTGGTATAGCTCTCTTTCCAGTCCTTGTTCAGTGCGTTCATGAAGAAGTCGGAGCTGAGGGTGAGCTTGGCCTTGTGTACGTGTCTGGTGATCCTGTGCTCTCCGACGAGAAGTGTGACTAGCGTCAGGAATCTACATATACGTGTTAATAATCGCTGCTTTTTTTTTAAGACCATAGCCACTTTAACCTAGGAGGTATTCAGCACCCTCACGATCCGTCTGTCGTGACTGGGCTAGAATTCTTTGGTTGAGAGGCCCGATTCAACCTCCGATTCGCAGTCCAACAATATACTCCGCTGTCCTTTTGAGGCCCGGTTGACTTCAAAATGCAAAGTCAGACTTACCTAGAAGACTCTTCCATAGGGAAGCGGGACCTTCTGCAGGAAGCCTCAAGCTTCGAAATCCTGTCAGATCTCTTGGAATACGTGTTGAAAAGAAAACGAGATGTTAGGTAATTGAAACGATGGCGTTGACCGTGGTTTGTGGTGGTAATGTAAGAGGCGCTCCCAGTGGGAAGTGATAGAGCTAGAAGAATGGTCTTCCAAAGTGAAGGTGATTCTTGTCTCTCGCCGAGCAGCGAGACAAGGGTCAGGTTGCCACAATCTGAAGTGAAAGTGTGAGCACGGGTCGTCTTTCGCAGCGGACAATGAAGATCAGCGTGCTTAAGAGGGCAAAAGTTTGCTCACGGCAATGCTGAGAATCAACTATTCTCGCCGCAGTTTACAAGAATGAATGTGAACAGACTTGAAGTTGTATCTGTCATTCTCCTAGTGCACATCGATAAAAAAGGAAGGCACCGTCAACCCTGCTCATTCGCATCGTGCTCGCCAGGTCAGGCTTGATCGACCTTGCCTTAGTAGCGCTTGCGGTTCTCTCACTTGCCCCTACCACTCACAGCATCGCAGCATCAAAACAGAGAAGGCATCAGGCTCGCCATTGGCTTCAGCTTGATGTGTAGTGGACATCAACAACGACTGATGTTGTACACATCAAGTTGCAACAGATTAATCAAAAAAATAACGCTGGCACAGATAGCGAGTTGCAAATGAGTGTGCATTGGACCATGACGACCGTTCCTCAGAGCGTGATGTTTGTTGAAAACACCGCCTCAGATTTAGACTCTCCCCTAACCACTACTTCTTCAAGCGTGTAGGCGATTCAGTCTGTTCTTCAAGTGTTTTTCTTCAGATCACTTACTTGCAGGGGAAGCAATTCTTGCTGTCGTCGAATGGGTAGGCTCCGTTGCAGCATTCGGCCCTGTTGCTGCGGCAGGCTGCGGTCGAACTGATCAGCCAAGCGGATCTCCAGAGGTAGAATGGATGCATATAAGAAGGAGGAATGTAAGACTCACTGCCACGACCGTAGCAACGCTTTTCGAGCGCCTCCGTGTCGAAGGTCGATGCCGATGGGGCGGCCATGGCTACAGCGAGGAGGGTGGTGAGAATGGTAAGCGTGAACTTCATGGTGATGGCTGTAGACGATTTGAATGAGATGATGTCGTGGATATGTTGGTGGATGACAGTCAATCTGACAACTTTGCAGTGAGTCCTTTATACCTTGTTTGAGTGTTGCTAATATCGACCTGATGACGTGAAGCTTAGAGCACATGATCAAATGCGTATAACACCAATGCACAACTTCTACGCTCTTGGCTCACCGGCGATGATCCGTCTTACGTTGTTACGTGTATGGTGCAACTCTTCAGCCTACTGGGAGGATTCTGCCTTCACATGATGAGCTCACGACCCGGTACGAAGGTTGTCTGCAACTCAAGAAACCCTTTGTGAAGTGATATGTGTCACGGTCAGAATACTGTGCTGCACATTTGCTCTGCGTGTGCTGGATGGAGGACGTTTCGTATGTAGAGCGGCCTACCACACTGTGTAGTACACTACTCAGGTCCGAAGACGACGAGTACAAACCCCACTTCAACAAACGCTTTCCATGTGTCCTTGCAGTCTAACGTACTGACACTGGAATTTGACAGATCTAGAACAGTCAAGGTCCGAGAGTGTTCGTAAAGGACCACGGATCACCTCGGAAGCACTTAGTCGCCAAGGGCTGGCGTTGCTAATCGTCTAGTGAAAAAGGCTGAGTGTGAACTTGAGATGAGCTGAATCTGAGTAGAACAGACGGTGAGTTGTTTATACTATTATGTGCTGAGAATGGATGCAACGGGCACTATGGGTGGAAGTGAACAATACTGCCGTAGCGACTTGTTTAATTGCGTTGTTATGGGAGATCCGCTAACGACGCGTAAATATTGCCAGGTGTTGAAGGACTGCGCGTTCATGGCTTCATGATTCCTCTTGAATAAGGCCAGTGCCGCAGACGTCGATACTGAGCGAACCATGCTCATCAGAGTTCTGTTCGTAGCACACGTGCCTGCGTATGTCAGCAAAGAGCCTCGCAAGGTCGGGGTGGACTCACTTCAGATGTTCACGTTCTCAGACGGAGCGCCTCGTTTTGTAGCAAGGGGTGTTTCTGAGAGTGTGCTCATGATACTCGCAAAGGTCGACGGCGTTAAGAAAATGGACAATACCTTGTTGCTTGATGCCTTCCCGAAACTTCTGGCCCGTGTTGGGCCAGGTCCTTTGCGAAGTCTGCAGGGTTCCTCCCCTCCATGTAGCCACTCAGCAGATCAGGTCCGTAGACGTTGAGGGCAAGGTCTAAAGCCAGCTTTTGGTGTGGTGATTGTGTAGATGAAGTCAGATACACTGTTCTTGGCATATACACGTATATGGCCGCTTGGCAGATCATCTTGTCAACGAGAGCGCCGACGATAGAATCCTTGAAGTCGATGTCCTGCAGGGAACTGCCAAGCGTGTAGCATGCCGCGAGCACCCCTAATTCCTGTTGTACGTTACGTTGTCCTTTGGTCATCTTTCGTTGTCCATCCCCAACGATTGAGCAGACATGGCCACTGTAAAGCCAGTTAACGTATATTTTGAATGTCTCTGGGAAGCAATCGTAGAGCTCGATGACTCGCGTTGTCTTCTCCTTCCAGTCGCGGGACAAGGCGTTCTTGAAAAAGTCCGAGCTTGAGATGAGGTGCGCTTCGTGTACGTGGAACGTTCTCTTGCCTGCTCCTACGACTACCGAGACAGGAGCAGACTCAGAACTGGCACGTCAATTTCTGCTCAGCTTGGCTACAATTGGAAGATCGACTCACTCGAACGCGCTCTCAAATGAGGGGCGGATCCTCTTTCTGGGGCTTGCATCGCTCTGCGAAGTGCTGTTGGGCATGGCTGCGAAATAGGGTGTGGAGATGGTCAGGTCGCTCAGATATGGAAAGAAGTGTGGTGAATACTTGTGGCAAAGGCGCGGAAGCTTTTCGCGTGAAAGCACGGCCGCGCCAAGCGAGAGGCGGCTCCAGTGCAAGTGAAAGTGAACGCTAGGAAGGCACCACGGACGCTAATAGCAGGGGACGTGATCGGGCGCCATCGGCTGTAAAGATGAAGCCTTGATTGTCATTGAACGTTTGGGGGTATGCTTAGCTGTGCCACGAGATCAACAAAAATGCCAAAGGAGAGAATCAAATCCTCGTCACCAACCATCAAATCCTCCCAACCTATCACCACCAACATGCTGCCAGAACCACCTCCCAGCTGAACCACCTATCCGTATATTCGTATATTATATCATCGAAATGAACTTTTCCGCGCCAAGACCAAGTGCTCTAATAAGCAACTACCTGAACCTCGAAGTGCAGCGACCCATAACCTCGCCCTGGCAGACGAGCTCGGCATTGAACTCCGAGCCGTCGAGTGTGAGGTAGATGTCGAAGTAGACGCGGTAGAAGGTGCCTTGTGGGGTGTCCATGCGCTCGAAGTCCTTCTCGAGGTTCTTCCGCGAGAGATCGGAGGTGAGGGTGACGACTTCCTTGATGCCTAGATAGACTTAGTGGATGACTTTCTGAGTAGCGTGGGTGAGACTTACGGGGGTCCTTGGTGTACTCTGGGCAGACGTCGTCGTCGCAGGCGTACAGAATGTCTTCGTACATGAGCGTTGCTCCGGGTGCGACTTGTCTGAAGAACGAGACCTTTACAGGCTCGCCAATCTTGACTCGTTGACCCTTCTGCACGAAGATCTGACGTGTGTACTTGCATCGATCCTTGCCATCGAGCGACGGCACACGGTACTGTTCGGGGTGGTGGCCTTCCTTGAAGGGCTGCAGTGTAGCCATGAGGTAGTGGCGACGAGCGACACGGTGTGTGACGATACGTTCTGTGATACCGGCGGTGACGGCGCCCTTGACAATGGCAGCGACGGAGTCCATAGGGCGGACGACCTTAGACTGGAATTGAGGTGGGACGTGAAGCTTGATCTGCTGGAACAGATACTCGGAAGCACCAAAACCACCAACGACTAGGACGTTTTGTAGTGACCTGTTCTGTGCTTGGATGGCGATGATCTGATTCCTGACGAGCTCCAAGATGCGGTTGACTACAGGCTCGAAGCACTGCAGGATTTCTTCGTTGGTGAATGTCATGTAGCCTTCTTCGATACCGGCCTCGGGGAACTCGGCCTCGATACCAACATCGACAGCCCACTTCTGGCCGTTGTTTCGGAAATCGGCCTTTATCCTGTTCTCGAAGTCCATGATACATTTGGCATAGACCTTACCCGCTGTCTTCGATCCATCTGGGAGCTTCATCTTACGAATCTTTGCCCGCAGGATGTTGCTGAAATTGCGATTGAGCGCTGTGGAACCGCAAGAATCACCAGATCCAGCTGTGCACTCGGCGACGGAGAATGGCTGCTCCTCTTCGACTTCGTAGGCAATCAGATCGACGGTTCCACCACCGCAATCGACGATCAAGACAGCATCGTGCATCTTGAGGTTGAGCAGACCAGTCTTCGAACAGAACATGGCTGCGGCTTCCGGCTCGGTGATGAGGGTCAACCTGTTGTCGTTCTCGTCACGAAGGAAACCGGCTTGAATAGCGGCAGCACGCGTTGCAGCCTTCCCTGCATCGTTCCAGATAGCAGGGACAGTCAGGTAGTAACGAATGTTGCGCTCCTCACGGTTGAACACCTCTCCCAGCGTCTTCTGCAGCTGGTTCCGCATCGCCTGTCGCAGGTGGAAGAGGTAGTCGGCGGCCACATCGATCTCAGACTTGCCCGGGGGTAGAGGAGGCAGGTTGATGGGGTCTATGTATGTGTTGCCGGACAGCATGAGCTGCAGCTTGAACCACTCGACTTTCTGCACGCCGGGCTTGGGGTAGCCGGTGGGTGCCAGTGCATCGGCGATGTCTGGGCCCCAGCCTACAACCTTCTGGTACTGATCGTAGTAGAGCACGGTGGGGATCTGCGATTCAGTCAGCATGCGTGACAGGCAGCACTTCGGCCGCACCTACCTTCTGCTTGGTCTGGTTTCCGGCGCCGGGCCATTCGGTGATGATGTCCTCCTTGGCCTCGGTGTTGGTTGCGAAAGCGAAAGCGACACCTGAGAAGGTCGTGCCCTGCGTCGAGTCAGCCCCGCGTCCTATCCGCACACGTCCTGCCTAGCTTACGAAATCAATGCCCACGATGAGCTGCGCCTTGGAGCGTCCCTCGCCGGCGACCTCTGCCATGCCTGGCGGGCGGTACTGCTGCACTGGGCCCGGGCCGTGGGCAGCGGGCGGGGGAGGTGCACCATAGCCGGCGCCGTACTGCCCGGGCGGTGGCTGCGGCGGATACCCAGGCGGACCGCCCTGGGGAGGGTAGCCCACGGGCTGCTGGGGGTGTGTTGGGTAGCCAGGCGCGCCGGTGTTGATGGGCGGGAGCGGGCTGGTCGGACGGCCATGCTGCTGCTGCGGCGCGAGGCCGCCCTGCTGCGGTGCAAAGGTGTACGAGGGCGGGCGCCCCATATTGTTCTGCGGGTTCATGGGGAGCGAGGAGCTGCTCGAGTTGCTGGCCTGCGGCGACAGCGACGTCGGTCGGTTCGAGCCGGTGGGGGTGCTGCCGCTGGGGTTGCTCTGGGTGGGCTGGTGGGAAGAACTCTTGCGTTTCGAACCAACTAGGTTCTTGAAACGGGCATTCATGGAGTTCATCAGTCAGAGAGGGAGGAGAGAAGCTGAGAGAGTGTGTGGGGGACGACAGGTAGATTGGCAGCGAGCTGACAGCCGCAGCGCTGGGCGCCTCTAAACAGACAAGGCTGAGAGCAACAGCTAACACTCGCTACTCGGGGCGCAGTCCTCCAGGAAATGGATCCGCTTGCTTAGCACGACAGCGCAGGCCGGGACTTGACGAGGATACGGCCGCTGGCTGCTAGCTGCTGGCTGCTGGGCACGCTCGAGCGAGAAATGGTACCTGAGTGTGTCCCTGAAGCTGTAGAAGGGCTGGAGGGGTAGCAGAGGTAGTGCGGGTCATTCTTTCACCGGTTTACGGGCCCGACCCTACGCTGCACAGCGCCCTACCACGGCTGCAGCCCCAGGCCTGAATAGCCATGGATCAGCCACGCCTAGCCGGGGTGCTGCTGTCAAACGTCCCGTTTCCCGCTGTCCCGTGGTTCTCTCAGTCCTGCCAGCGTCATATATACTTGTTGCCAGCGCGACTGCAGATTAACATGTGTATTGCTGCATGCACAAAGAATCCCCCCAGGACAAAGCTGCGGCGCTGCCGCACACCGCGCCGCCTATCTGCGCCTCATCGGGCGCTGATGCTCACCTCATCAGCTCCACTGGACACGAAGGGATCCCTCGCCGACCTCGCCAGACAACCCGTCAAGGGAGCTGCACGGCTCTCAGCACATAGCTTGCAGCACGTGGCACGTAATTTCTGCGACATGTTGTTCCAACTATCGTCCAATTCTTTGTCTCTGGCCTGGCAACATGGACGGATGACGTCTGCTGCTGTTGCGATCGTAAGGCTGAGTGTTCTAGAAGAGGACCCAATCAGTAGTTAGGGCGGGGTGTTAGCGCTGGTCGACTTGGTGGTATTGGACGGCGTCTAGTGCTGCTTGTCCTGGAGACGAACACGGCACTACAGTCGCTGTGGCAATCGTACGACGAGACCGCCGATGCAACAACGTAGATCTTCACAGTTAATGAGACCACATCAATCCACAAGTTGGATCATAGCTCCCCGGGAGCATCTCTTTCTCCGAGCAGTTCTTGAAGCTGCTCAGGTGGCTGTGGGCGCAGGATTTCAGGAAGAAATCGACAGGTCTTTGCAAGCCTCTCGCAGTCTGATAACACCCGCAAAGGCTACAATTGATTTCTGTTGCAGCCGACTTACCCTGATATCCAAGAGATTTGCAGGCGCGCGGAAATATTCAGCCGCCGCGGGCTTCCATCACCAAATCCTGTCTCATCCGTCTCGTTGCAGGAAGTCTTCAATATAAGCTTCAATCTCCAGAAAGCTAAAGGCCTTCGGTGCCATTCTACGCATTGTCCGAGTGTGGACAGACGCTCTGTTGACTACAGTATTCCTGCTGCTCATATTTAACTGTTCCAACTGTACGAGAGCTTGACAGTCACCAACTATTCTCCTTCCTCTTCCTTGCTGAAGCATGACCTTCATGCAAGTCTTATGCACAAAAGCTTTGCATAGGCTACTCCACCAATGTGGTGCCTCTCAGCAGACTTCCCCTCTTGTACTCGTTTCTAAACTCCTTCATCTATACCTTTTTCTACGCGCCTCCTTACTTTCCATGCTCTGGTTGCCTCCAAGCTGCCCCAAATCACCCATATCGTACCAGGTCATAAACTCTGGTAACGATTCTCAACCCTTCTCCATGTTCTCCCCATTCTCGACGCACTCGATATCCGCAGTGACGCTGCTGGACCCTAATGGAAGCCCTCAGGAACGGCTATAAACCGTTGGATGAGAACTCCACCCATGGCTCACTCTCACGGATTATTCTATAGAATTCAAGATAAAATGCAATACCCTCCGCGCTTCCTCAAACCATGCAGCTGTTCTCAAACTCGAATTTCGACTTCCTCTCCCCAACCTTCACCAACGCACCCTTTCGACAAAAAATCCTCAACCTATCAAACTATCCAAGCCAAAAACCCAATCCCAACGATAATCCAAAGTCTCATACAAGACCCACCAACAATGTCTATCAGCAGCAGCACTTACGAGCGCAAAGTCACTACCATGGAAGCTACGTGGACACTCTGCACCCCCGACGGCTTTGTATATATCGAGCTCGAGCCCACCAAACCCAGTCTGTGTCAGCGACATTTCGACTGGCGTGATAGCGTGTCAGACATGCCCCTCTCTGTGCCTGCTTCCTGCCGCACGGAAGCAGACACCACACCGCGGAAGGCGAAGTGGTTCGAGATGAAAGACATGTCTAGCACGGCGACTCCGGAGGACGAGTTTGAGGATATCGACTTGGAGGGCTTCGATACAACAGGGCCAGAGAAGCGAACGTGCGGAAAGAGACTCGGAAAGAAGGATTGACGAGGAACGTGAAGTCAGTAACGGAATTCGTGGGTAGACTACTTTCTGTTGGTGGACACTGAGGACCTCCGGAGGTATGTGTGTCCATAACCTATTGCTGTGACCGTGACTAACGGACGATGGTATCTTCGTCTGAGAGTAGAGGCGGGACGCTGAACGAAGATGAGCTTCGATGGTATGGTCGTTATAAGAACACGATCACATCAGAGGGAGAGGCGGATGTGGCGATTAAGCTTATCAATTCAGTGAGCACCATGTGCTATTGTTACAAATAATACCAAATCAATGCATTTATCCCAGCCCTTGGGATGCAAAACACCATGAAACCCCCCACCTGCCTGCAAGCAAACGCCGTCGCTGATGTAATTTTGATTGAAAAGGGGACGATCACTCTCTTGAAGACGGCGCCCATCCATGTCCATGGACAAGATCCATATGAGTCATGAAAGACCCTCTGCCTACGAACCTGTTCTGACCGAGTGTTCCCGCACAGAGCGTGCATTGGTATCTCTCACTGCGACTCATGTGAGCCTCATTCTCGTGGATAACACGCTCCGGTGATGTAGGGATAGGTGTGTTGCAATATAGCCCCGTAGCTTTGCGGATCTGGCAAATCCGCGGTATTGGTCCGGTTTGTGTTGGTGTTGATCGATTTGATATTGGTACTGGTCGAGTTTCTATTCGCACCGGTCGAGTTGGTTTTGGTAACGGTTGGGTTTCGATGGGTGATAGGCGAATATCGATAGTGGATGCAGGACTCTCGATCGGTGCAACAGGAATTTCAGTCGGTGCAAGGGGACTGTCAATAGGCGATGGGGGAATCTCGATTGGTGTTGGGGGATCTTCAATCAGTGTTGGGGTAACTTCAATAGGTCTTGGAGGAATTTGTATTGGGGTCGGACGAGATGCAATCGGTTGTCGATTCTCATTCAGCACCCGAGGTTGCTGTCGCTCCACGTGGTTGTGTTGGTACGGGGAGGTGTACGAGACACTCGTGTGCTGCTATCGCACTCCGGCTGCAGCCCCTGGCATCCTCTGCTGGATTTCCATTGCAGACCTGGGCTCGTCCTTCTCTGTATTCTTGAGGCGCGCAAGAATCAACGTCAAAGTCTTTTTCTCTCTGCCGTCGTTCTCCAGAACGTGTATGAGATCTCGGACCTGGATCTTCTCGCCGATCTCGGTATTCTCGATGTTGGCGCCGTAGTTCCGCTTCTTCGCTCTCATACCTGCCTCGGTCTGAGCGGCGGCAGGCGTAGCTGCACCACTACCGCCTGAAGCGGTAATCTGTCGAGCAGGCGTTGAAGCGCCTGAAGCCCCTGCGCCACCGCCTCCCGTCATCCAGGAGTACTTTTTCTTCTTTCCACCACCTAATGCGAGAGCAGCTGTTTCATTAGCTTTGCGGTGCAAAACGTCTTCGGTCTGGCCAGCTTTGTTCATGGCATCTCGCTGCTTCTTGGTGATCTTCTCGGGAATAGGAAGAGGCGCTACTTCAGCTGTGTCAGCTGCTGCGGCAGATTTGCCCTGCTGACGTTGCTGGCGTTTGCGAATGCGCTCCTTTTCATACTGCTCGTCTTCACGAACACGCCGCTTCAGAGCATTGGCGACGTGGTTCACGTTTTGCAAAGTAGGCTGTGGCGTAGGAGGCGCTTCGCTTGGTGGTGTGGGCAAGCGCGCAGCATTTGGCAGTCCTAGAACAGTTAGTGGATGTTTTTTTAATGCGGCTGATCTCTGCAAACTTACCCTTGCTCGCAGTCGTCGTGGGGCTGGTAGCACTTTCAGGTGCCTCCCACGGCGTTCTGAGAACATTGACAGGTGCAGCCATCTTCGGCTCAGCATCTTGTTCTTTGACTGCAATGTCTAGCATCTGAGGCGGAACGATGCCATGTGATGTGTTCTGTCGGCCCTGGCTCAAGGCGAAGGAATCTTCCACAATTGTGCGTATGCGCTCCTCGGCAGCCAGAGACAGCAAAGACAGAATCTCGACGAGTGGAGCGTTTTGGTTCAGGAGACTGGCTGCTTCAAGACCAACAATTTGCTCACCATTAGCGCCGGCCTGCGTAGTCCTAGTTACGTCGCGCGGAGTCTTGTCTGGGATCTTGTCGAACAAGCCATCGACGTTAACCTGAATCCCATTCTCATATGCGCGCCTGGCCATTCGGTGGCGGAGTACGTTGGCGTCACAGAAGGGGTCTGTGAGACACTGCTGGGCAGATTCGTTCAATATCCGCGCGGCTTGTTCGTGCTTCCTGAGAAACTCTGCTTCGTGCTGCTCTTGTGTCATGGACTGGCTCATCGGTCCTGAACCCTGGAACGCGCCGTGGCCACCCTGCTGACTCCAATTGTTGAAGCTGCTATGGGGAGAGATGGTGGATCCTGTAGCCTGCGAGTTAAACGATGTACCGTAACCGCTGCGGTTGCTATAGCTGTGGAGCAAGTTGTCTTCCTCGGCGCGCAGATCGATGCCAGAGCCTGTCAAGACGTCGCTAATATTATTCACGTCCAGATCACGCGCGTTGGCCTTTTCCAGCTCAGCGTTATCTGTAGCCTTGCTGTAGGGGACCTTTGGCGGTGGCATAGAACTAGGAGGCGGCTGTTGCGGTTGCTGTTGCTGCGCCATATTGTTCGGATGCTGATAGGGCTGAGGCTGGTGAAATGGCGGAGGCTGCGTATTGGCGGGCGACTGCGGTAGGGACAGATAGCCGGAGTTCTGGGGAGATGAAGCGTAGGGTGACATGGGATATGACGGTGCCGCAAAAGGCGACTGGTACGGCGCGGGCGATGTTGGGTTCGGCGACAGGCGCGGACGCTTTGCGGGTGGAATGCCACTTCCCATGGTTGGGGACATGGCGCTCGGCGACTGGTTGTACGAGGGAGGCGAGAAGGGTCGCGGTGGTTGCTGGTTCAGGTTCTGGGTCTGCACGGGCGGCGGGTGCTGCCCGTACTGCTGCGGATATTGGTTGTAGTTCTGCGCCATGGTGGGCAGGCAGGCAGGCAGCTCTGCCCCGGAGGGAGTGCGCGGGCGGCAGCTGTTTATCGGCGTGGCATCAACGGAAGGGGAAGGTCCAAATCGCGGTGGAAGGAGCGGTGTTGCGGGCGATGCGCGGGGAAGGAGCGGTGGGCCAGGGCGCGTCTAGAATAATGTCTCGGTGTTGTAGTCGCGAAAGCAAAGGCACGCCCGCAGATGAGTGACGCCTACGCACAGACGGTTACTGGAATTGCTTGGCAACGACGCGACAAAGAGCACCGCGACAGCTCTCTCACCACAACCACCTCCGCATTCACTGCATCGCGCCCACGCATCACCGTCGACATCGACAACGAGCGTCTGCGATTGCACCTCTGAGCTTGTCATCTGACTAATGGCCCTAGATTAACCGTATGCTTTTGCTGGCCGACGCGCCCTTTCTTCGACAGCATCTACACCCCTTCCAACCGTGGCCGTACCAAGTCAACGGCGTGCGAAAGTGTGCCGTCGGATTCTTCCCACGTCTGGGATAACGGGCTACACGTTCAGTACCAGCCGAGCCAAGTAGACACACAGATATGGCGTCCAAGAGAAAGCATGCGGCGATGGAGCCAGAGGATGTGGAGCCCATAGATCCAGCTGATGAGCTGATGTTCTTGTGTTTGGGCGGCGGCAACGAGGTTGGCCGTTCCTGCCACATCCTTCAGTACAAGGGCAAGACGGTGATGGTACGTACATTGCAGTTTAAAAGAGACTTGCAAGATGCTGACTGGAATAGCTTGATGCTGGTATGCATCCTGCATATGAAGGCCTTTCTGCCATGCCGTTTTACGACGATTTTGATCTCAGCACAGTAGATGTGCTTCTAATTTCACAGTATGTATACACATTTGCCCTTAGATCTAGCATCGATAGGGGTGGGCCAGGCGTATCACTGCAGTCGTACATGCATGGAGGACGATTTTGGAACCAACCAACATGTTGTATATCAGAAACAATGGAATATCATTTGCATCATCCAGTCCGACTCCGGTGATGTGCCTCCTCACCCTGGCCCCACATGTACATAGCAGCATCGTCCCCTGGGCGTAACAATAGTGCGCTACCTTTGCTGACACGACATTAGTTTCCACGTCGATCACGCAGCTTCGTTGCCCTACGTCCTGGCGAAGACGAACTTCAAGGGCCGAGTATTCATGACACATCCGACCAAGGCCATCTACAAATGGCTCATCCAGGACTCGGTCCGTGTCGGCAACATGTCCAGCTCGTCAGAGACCAAGATCCAGATGTACACTGAGCAGGACCACCTGAACACTTTCCCCATGATCGAGTCCATCGACTTCTACACAACGCACACCGTATCCGGTATACGGATCACGCCGTATCCTGCCGGCCACGTCCTCGGCGCAGCCATGTTTCTAATCGAAATTGCTGGATTGAAAATCCTGTTCACAGGCGACTACTCGCGGGAAGACGATCGACATTTGGTATCAGCGTCAGTTCCAAAAGAGGTCAAGATCGATGTTCTCATTACTGAGTCTACGTTTGGTATCTCTACACATACACCGCGCGTTGAGCGCGAAACACAGCTGATGAAAGCTATCACTGATATCTTGAACCGTGGAGGAAGAGCTTTGCTTCCTGTTTTTGCCCTTGGACGAGCTCAAGAGCTGTTGCTCATCCTGGACGAATACTGGGGCAAGCATCCGCAGTATCAGAAGGTACCGATCTACTACAACTCTAGTCTGGCACGACGATGCATGCAAGTTTACCAAACCTATGTTGGCGCTATGAATGACAATATCAAGCGCCTTACAAAGCAGCGGTTCGCTGAGGCCGAAGCTGAGGGAGACGTTGGCCGTCGAGGAGCCTGGGATCTACGATTCGTACGATCGTTGAAGAACCTTGAACGCTTCGACGACATGAGTGGCTGTGTCATGTTGGCTTCACCTGGTATGATGCAGTCCGGTACATCCCGCGAGCTGCTCGAACGATGGGCGCCGGACCCAAGGAACGGTGTCATCATCACTGGTTACTCGGTCGAAGGCACTATGGCGAAGCAGATCGTCCATGAGCCTGAGCAGATCCCTGCTATCATGACACGAGCTGCAAATAACAATCGTCGTGTCGGTCAGAGAGAGAACGAGCAGATCATGATTCCAAGGCGCTGCACAGTACAAGAGTACAGTTTCGCAGCCCACGTTGACGGCAAGGAGAACATGGAGTTCGTGCAGGAAGTTGCTGCACCCGTAGTAGTAAGTCCTCACCTGCTATTACTTTCAGGTGATGAAGCTGATGCACCTACAGATCCTCGTCCACGGTGAGAAGGGTAACATGACACGTCTGAAATCTAAGCTTCTCGGTTTCAACGCACATAAAGCGGTCCCTACTAAGATATACTCACCTGCCAATTGCGAGGAGCTCCGAATTCCCTTCAAGACCGATAAGATCGCCAAGGTCGTTGGCTCACTCGCCACTATTCAACCACCTTTACCCCGTTCGTTGAAAACACCAGGCGAGGACGGTGAACCCGAGCGAGCTAGTGAGGAGCACGAGAACCCTGCCCTCATAAGTGGTGTCTTGGTTCAGAATGACTTCAAAATCTCACTCATGGCGCCCGAAGACCTTAAGGAGTACGCAGGCCTTACAACGACTACAGTCGTGTGCCGTCAGCACTTGACACTGTCCGCTGCAGGTACAGAGTTGATTCGCTGGGCGCTCGAGGGCACCTTTGGCGCAATCAAAGAGGAGGACGTCACCGATGATGCAGTCAAGGGCAAAGAAGTCAACGGCAACGGCATCAAGGAGGATGCAGACGAAGACATCAGCCGCACAAGCACCCAGTTCACAGTCATGGAATGCGTCAACGTCCTCGTGAAGCCCGGCGGCCACGTCGAAGTCTCCTGGGAAGGTAACGTGATCAACGATGGTATCGCCGACGCCGTGCTCGCAGTGCTGTTCACCGTGGAAAGCTCGCCTGCAGCCGTTCGCCGTAAGTTACCCACCAGACACATAAATCTCACCGACCCATTAGCTAACACGGCCTGCAGAATCTTCACGCCAGCACTCGCACTCACACGCCCACCCCGAAAAGCCAAAGGAACCCAAACACCACCCCCACGCCACATCCGACCCCGCGACTCGCCTTGCACGCCTTATGCTCTTCCTCGAAGCGCAGTTCGGCGAGGACGCCGTCAATCCAATCCCGTACCCGCGCACCTCCTTGCTCAACCCCTCGAACGCTACCAACGGCACTGAGCCCAAGACAGACAGTGAAGCCATGCACGAGGGCGCCAAGCACGAAATCAGCGCCGAAGACAAAGCCGCGCTTCAGCGCTTGCACGCCCAGGGCATCCCGGTCCCGGGTATCGAGATCAAGTTTGATCGTTTTGTTGCGAGGGTTTGGTTGGAGGATTTGGATGTTGAGTGTGCGAACAATGCGCTTAGGGCGAGGGTTAAGGCGGTGGTTGAGAGAGGCGTGGAGACGGTTAGTGGGTTGTGGCGATGAGGCCCCGAGAGGGACTTTCGGATTGAAAACAGTATTGGTGGTGTGAAAGAAGAGCGAGATGAGGGGTAGTGTGTACCGATAGTCTGCATATCCGGAAATAGGGAGTCCTTAATTTAATCTTCACAAGGAAAACCATATGTTGTTGATCAGCCAGTATTATGAATGCGAACAATAGCACACTGCATGTCCTTTGCCTGCCTCCACGCTCGAAGGCCCCGGCAACCTCCACGCCGGCATCAGATGCCGTGCGCTACTCATACTAGTCATGGTAGTCGCGTCTCCTGCTCTAACACATTCCCTACACGCCTGCGCATCAAAAAGTCGCCATTCCAAAGGAACAAGAGATCCCCTCAGCTCGAATGCTTCGCAGTCGAAGCAGCCCGGCACAACGCGTCAACTCCATACACCATCATCATCATTGCCATTATTGTTATTAGTATCATCACCTAGCAAGTCACAACTCGACTGCCTCAGGTGCATTCGAAGGCGACCATGGGGACTGTTTTTCGTAACAAGACAGTTGGCGGAAGATGGCTGAGATGGCTGGAGGCGACTGGAATGGGCTGCAGCGCGGCGAGATTACGCGTGAGTGACGGACGCGATGGGCGTGTGGTGCGTCAAGGTGAAAGGTGGATGCAGAGGCGTACTTGTTGTGGGCGACGGAAGGTTTGGGGATCTGTGAATGTGGCGAGGATGGGATGTAGATTGCGGACTCTTTTGGAGCACCTGGGAACTGTCTCTTGTGTCGCAATGATAGAGGGAGTTCGTGTTGTAGACAACAGGGTAATCGCTTGCATTTGAACGAGACTGGAGTGGGCACTGACTGCTTCTTATTCTGGGCATCTGGAGCTTTTGTCTCGTGTCGCGGCAACGAAGTTAATATATCGTGACCAACAAATTATCTGTATGCACTCAAACGAAACCAAGGTAGACACTGAATATCTCCTAATCTTCTGTAGCCATGTAGTTTATTGAGAACGCCAAATATGACGGATGACTTGTCGTAGCCAATAGAGCGCTAATATATATTCGTACATCGCTCAGATACGCCCGGACTACCTCGCATTTCCGGAGACCCTGGAGCTTGTTTGATCCGGAGCCTGTGTGATCTGGAGCTGGTGGAACGATTGTAGCCAACCAAGGTTGTATCCGTGCGCGAAACGTATGTGAGCGGACACCGGCCGACTCCACTGCAGCATATCTCTCGCACCAACCAGAAGTGGGGACTGTTGGAGCTCACCAAGGTGCTGTCCGCACGTGAAACATACATTGAGAGGCACTGACTGCCTCCCACATTTCTAGAAGTCCGGGCTTGATGCTGGTTCTCGGGATGTGAGAGCTTATTGTGTAATCCTCTAGCGCTTCAGTGTGGACTTTTGGGAGGCAGTCAGTGCCTGTGAGGAGGTACATTGTAGATTTATAGAAGTTCTGGTGGCTACAGCGTTTTTCAGGAGAGCTACAATTCTCAGACGCGGTGTTCCAGAGATCCGATATTGGTAGGGGTACTTTGGTTGAACATAGGATCATCAAGGGCAGAAGCGAACCAAGGAACAAAATCTCAATGCATTTGACTCGATCTTGTTTCGAATAACATGCGCATTGTTTTAATGGATACAGAGATCACACTGTTGTAGCAGCGTATAAATACCCTTTCCTATCCTCTTTCTTTCCATCACACATTCACTACACTTTACATTGTGAGGGTTTTCTGGAAGCACATATTTACCTTCACATATTAACTCTCACAGAGAACATCGCAACAATCATCAAAATGTCTCTCCAGACTATCTGCAAATCATCCTGCTCTGAATGGCTTGAAGTTCAGGCGCTATGGTATTTCCGCGAAAGTGGCGAATCCTGTCCCGTCTGCACTGAAAGTACCATCAGGGATATTGTCAGGACCATCTGTGGCCATAGCTTCCACACTGAATGCCTTCTCAGCTGGCACGATAGTGAACTAAAGCAGTTCGCTAAAGAGGAATTGTCCTGCCCAATGTGCAGGAATGCACTCGCCTTCAAAGAGCCAGGAGAAATGTGCCTTGAGGAACTTGAAGCTGACTACTGGTACGCTCGCGCCTTCGATCTGTTTGGTCTTAAAGAGGAGGATCTCAACATTGAGATAACGGCCGATTTCGAAGCCTGTTTCGCACACTTGTTGTGCCAGTCACCATCTCCCCCCGAAAATTTCCGACGCCGAGCTGCCCCGAGATTCGGTGATGACTCGGCACTAAGTTTGTTGGGATGCTTGAACGAGTATATAGCTACCAGACGGTAGTGATATGGTATGGCTGCATAGCACAAGCATCCCAAGCATTTCGTACAGCCACACAACACCGACTTTCTCCACGCTACCCTCTCCTCCAAATTGCAACAATGTCGACACCATCACCTTCAGCCTCTCGCAGCTCCTCAATCACCATGGCCGCCATGCAGACTCACGAAGCCGCTCACCAGTCCCACGGCTTCATGGCAGCTCTCAAGAGACCCTTCCAAGGCTGGTCCAAAGAGCTCCTCCGTGCTCGCGACAATGATGATGATGACTACAACTTCGCCCGCGGCATGCGTCGAGGCGCTCACCTTTACCGCGAGCCTGAGCAGGACGACGCTTAGACAAGACACTGGCGTAACCCCACCATGATGCCTCCGTAGCAATTCAACCAGCAGACATCGCAGTCTTTTCGACAGCAGACGCAGGCTTCGAGACAACAGGGAGCTTGCACATCGTCAACCACATTCCTCAGCAACCGCATCAAAGCCCAGCGTCTATGGCTGTACCGTCCTAGCCCGTAGACTACACCGGAAAGAAAAGACATGGAAGAACAGGAGTGGAAGGAGAGGGCCGCATACAGATGTCGACAAAGGAGACCTTGTCGTTTCGCTGCTGGAGTTATTCGGATTTGCTTCGCGCGCGTTGTTGATACCCATCACTGAGTTTTCGAATTTGGCACTTATAACCCCCCTTCCCATCCCTCCCAAAGATTTCTCCGTCCGTGACACACAGATTGCTCGCGTGCATTATGTGATGACATTGTGGTGATTGAATTCGGTGTTGACAAAGTCGAGAAAGGGCTTTCGCTCGGCCCCGGGGCAGACGGGAGGCTTAAGCGCACTTGCCGCTTACGTCACTAGCGTGACTGCGTCCCTTTGGCTGCATGTCGCGAGGCTGTCGGCGCCTTCGCAGGCTTGTCCATCTTCTGTAGTGCATCAAGAACTCATCTCGCGAATTAATTGACCTGTTCCCACAGAATTCACGTCGCCGTCACAGATGATCGTCAAAGTACCAGTAGATCTCGGGAGTCTTTGCGCTGCACGCGTCACATCCTTACGACCTTATCAAAAATCAGCGCGATCTCATTGCAACATTTCATCTGCTTGTCGATAGCCTCAAATGTCGCTGCTGATGCCAACTCGCTTCCATATCAGGCGTCCCGAGCTCATCTTTTTGCCTGGCGACTGCGCCCAATCGAGCTCTTGTTCCTAAGTCTAACACATGGGGTGGAAACACAAGCAAGCCTCTTAATCCCTCGCCACGTGCAAACAGCCAATTCAAGGTGCGACTACGCCGCATTGGCGCATAGTTCCGCCGGCTTTTGACATTTGGAGCCACTGGCGCCTATGCGGCTCAGCCTGTCTGCAAGATGCGCTGGACAGCCGTGCGCCGCCCGCCTAACCACCAAATATGTAAGTCATGAATGCCCCTTTCGCAGGCTGATCGTCCAACGTCTCGCTCTTCAGCCCTAATCTGCTTCAACAAACGTCATTCTTTCTGCTCTGCTACGAGTAAATCTTTTCGAGCGCGCAGCCATGTCTCTCCTTCTCAAGTCTTCTCTACTTGCATCAGTCGCTGCGGCGCAATTGACAACCTCCATCTGGATGCCTGGAGCTGCGAACGGGGACCAAAGCTTCGTTGGATCTGTTATCGCCGTACAGGATGATCGCACCACCATCTCAATGGCCTTCGATGGCGAAGGCATCGAGACCGAATACTACGGGCAAGGCCCCAAGACTGTGACCGTCGGAGGCACTACCTATGTGGCGTACGAGGTGTCGGCGACTGCGATTGTCGAAGATGTGTCTGCAACAGCGACTATCGACCTTGCATGCTCAAGGGCAGACGAGAGTGCAGTGCCAACCTGCGAAATCAACACCAAGGTTTCGGGCGGACCACCGGATGAGACCACCGGCCTCTCGGATGCAGCCTCGACCATGTCCGGCGACGAGCAGTACTTTTTGAACAACTTCCCACTCGTTATCACTGCCGGCGAGGACAAGCTGGGTGCGTCAGCCGCCGCTACGCCTTCAGCAAGCGAAGCTACACCTACTGGAAGCAGCGCGCAATCCTCCGGTACCTCTGCCGCATCTGCCGCGTCTGGCGCTTCCGCATCGTCAGGTCCCGTGGCTTCTGGTGCGTCTGCAGCAGCATCCGCTGCATCGAGTGCTGCCAGCTCTGCAGTTGCGCAGGCTACTGGTGCAGCTGCCCCTATGCACTCCCTAGCGCCGGTCTTGGTCGGCATGGGTGCTTTCGTAGCCTTCTTTGTTTAATCAGTCAAATCATCAGCATCGCACTTGCGACCTTCTTGTGGTACAATATTATGAAGCTCAAAAGACAATGCGTGCACTCGCTCAGAAAGAGGTGGACATTGTGGGCAGCCTAATCTTGTGCGTTTTCCAAGCTGCTTGTTCGAGACGAGCAGTCGTTTGTCTTGCATGGACACGTCGAAATGTAACCAATGTCTTTGTCCATCACTTACTGCGCCACTTCTTTCACTTTCACAGTGCAATTGCGGTAGGCGGGGCGCGACTGCCTAGGGCTACAGTATCGCTCGCATGCCGCGCAACTGTCTCCTCAGCTTCAACAGCACGACTAGCAAGTACATATTCGCACCACGGATCAAGCACTAAACCTACAAACGCGACCTACCAGGATGATGGGCCCATACTTTGACATGCTAGGCGAGACTGAACCACACACCACGAAGTACACACTCACAGTTCTCTGTCCGCCACGCCCTCCACCTCGCTGGCTGCCCGCCATCTTCACGCGCCCAGGTCCTTCCATACCGAATGTCGGCACCACATACACCATCCGACCTTCTGATTACGACCCCGCGAACCCCAACTACGACTGCTTCGAGCTGCGGCATCTTTGTGGCATGCGGTCCAAGACTGTCAAGCTCATCAGTGCATGGTTCCCAGCCGATATGCGGTGTGATCATGTCTATGAGAAACACAGCTGTGAAGAGAAGTGCTATGTGCTTGAGAAGGGAGGGGAAATCAGCAGGTGGAGATGCAAAAGGGACGACTGTGAAGGGCATGTGTATTGTGGAAGGGTTCTGAAAGATAGTAACGGTGTTGCATGCTTTGGGAAGAAGGGCGCGAGGATGGTGTGTATACAGCGCTGAGAAGCGTGAACAAGCGTTGACAATACCTGGGATCGCAATACGTGCGACTGTGGGTGTTGTATACAATCCTTCAATCAAGGGCCTACGCTGAAAGTACATAGCTGAAAAGCTCGAGCCATATGCCGCATCATTCAAAGCTCCACTGACCACACATGACAATGAACGACATACTTGCACAATAATGGCTTTGCGGCCTCTCAAAAGAATGAAGCCAATGCTTCCAGCATTCATTAGGCAACTCATCGAAAAGACAGACATACAATGAATCTCTACGGAATCAACTATAGCAGCCCTCGTAAGGGTGACGCCGAGAAGGGCATTTTAATAAAAACCTTACCCAGCGAGACATTCACGCTGACAGCTCTGTTAGCTCCAGTCTCGATGACCGGCTACCCTACGTTTGGGGATGATGACCTCCATACTCTGAGCCAGTCTGACACCTTCCGCGTCGACGAGAATATGATACCAGAAGACATCCGCTGCTCCTGTCTCACGGGCGGACGATTCTGTTTGAGTGGAGCTCACTGGCTTCTTGAGTACGATGTCAACAGCGAGTACTGGCTTGACGAACATGGCCAGTCAAAGACTGGTGCCTTAGCTCGGTATACAGGTGACAAGAGTGGTAATCGTAACGTCATTGGTGATGGAAAGCAGATTTGCTGTATTGAGGGCTTCGTGGAGCCAGTGCCTGAGAGGATGGTTCCGCCTACTCCTAGCATGTTCACGCTTACTGCGAGCATATTCACCTCATAGATTCTCACAGTCAGATTAATTGCACACTTTGAACTGCGCTTTCCTTGATCTTCTGTGCTTTGATCCCCAGTCAAGGTTCCCGAGGTCTTTGTTGCCAGGCGCAACCGTGAGCACCTGCCTGTCAGTGACGCCAGCGAACGCAATCCCGCAACTATGCAGTCACATCATCAGAAAGGCTCGCTACCAAGCTTCAATTGCCCATAGAAGGTAGCAATAAGCCCAAAAGCGATTTCGCGTCATCGCGTTCGCGGCTTCACGTCATCCCGTGACGTTCATAGAGCGGCAGGAACAGGACTAGCCTCCTTTCAATTTCCCATGACGCAAACACCCAACCTTCCTACATCAGCACCCCACACATCACTTTCCCCATGCCGCAAGCCCTTGGCTTATGACTCTAGCTCCCGCTGTATGAAGCGGTGGGATTCGCAGATGCGATCGGCTTAACGTCATTTTGAGATCGCGACCTGCGATTGACAGGTCCGATGTGGAGCGTGTGGGCCGTGCCATGAGCTGGGGATGATGCAGGGTCATGCTTGAGGACAAAGATCGTTGATATCGATGTTGTCATGTTAATAGACGGGATGTGACGATGGACGAGCGCCCGTGGAGGTCCCCATGCACATAAAGGGGGCAGTCGCTGGCAGATTAAGAGTCATCAACACAACGTACAACAGCTTCAACGACAGCCTCGCGATCAAGTCTTCACATACCAATCAACCTTTTCAATCACCTCACATCAACATGGCCGACAACGGAAACCCAGGAAACTTCGCCAACCGCCCCAAGGAGGAGGTTCAGAATATCGCCTCGAAGGGTGGCCAGGCATCGCACAACGGCGGCTTCGCTTCCATGGACGCCGACAAACAGGTGTGTGGTTGCTCTTGTGCTGGCCTCCATCGCTCAATGCTAACAATTTTGCAGCGTGAGATCGCCTCCCAGGGCGGAAAGGCTTCGTCTGGCAGCTTCGAGCCAGGATCTGAGAAGGCCAAGGAGGCTGGTCGCAAGGGCGGACAGTCCTCCTAAGAGTCTATGACTTTATGATATAATGACCTTGCAATGGTGCGTACTCGGCAAGCACTCTGTCTTGAGTCGCAGCTGTCTTAGCAAATGAATGAACAAATAATTGTAAGCATCGTTCATAATGCGTGACGCCTAAAAAGTAATCATGTCGCACCTTCAATACACAGTGAGGTCCAAGACCAGTACGCAGCAGGCTTGTAAAGACTTTGAAGTCATAATAGTATTGCCTTGTGTACCATAGGTATCTAGATATGTTTTCTCGTAACCATGTCCAACCATCATGCAAGAGGGAGAGAAAGATGCCGTCGTAAATGCAAACGAAAGGATCCACAAGCCTTCTTCCCCTGTATCGAACCAAAAAGTCGTGTCACCACCCCTCGCTGTGTGACAAATGCAGGAACTGACCGGTATCCGTGTGCCTTGTGCGACCACCTGACCTCGAAAAAAAGCAAACGGGACCGTGCCCAATATCGTAAACGGGTGAATCGAAAGTAAACAGGGGTATATATTGAAAAGAAGTTATGCGTAAGGAGCACAAGTCAGCATCTAGCTGAACATGTTGCAGTCCATCTCCTTGATCGGGTACTCGCCGTCGCCCTCAACGACACCACAGGGCTCGCTCCAGCCGATCTCGAAAGTGTCGGACTCAGGAACGTTCATCTTGGCGTTGGGTGCGCAAGCAGCGTCGACAGTGTAGTACGAGACGACCATGGAAGGAGCAGAGTCCCAAGCGCAGCCGTCGGTGCGCTTCTTGAATGCATCGCGACGTACCATACGAACAGCCTTGCGCTCGACGAGCGCGCGCTTCTGGGTCGAGCAGCCGCTGGTGGCCTTGCACTCGCACTCGGCGCGCTTGGCGACAGTGTCGATCTTGCACTTGTGCTCGTCGATCATCTTGTACTTGATGGACTGGTGGCGGTGGGGGTGCCAGCGACCGGGGCCAGACCACTTGTTGTCAGTCTCCTCGTTGTCAGATTCGTCGTTGTTGTTGTAGTCCTCCTCAGAGTCATCAGTATTCTCGTCGGAGTCGTCAGCGTTCTCCTCGGAACCGTCATTGTTCTCCTCGGACTCATCACCGTTCTCCTCAGAGTCGTCGGTCTCTTCAGAATCATCAGTCTCCTCAGAGTCGTCCTCAGGTGGGGCATCGTAAGAAGGCTCTTCAGACTTGTCGTCATTATCAGGCTTAGATGGTGAGGCGGAAGCGGTGGGGTAGGAGGGCTTGCTAGCAGCACGGGTGGAGGTTGGCTGAGGGGCCAAAGAGAACTGGGGCTCCTCATCATTAGGCTGAGTGGGCTGGTAGGACGAGCTGGAAGGCTTGGAGGGCTTGGTGGCCGAGACCGAAGGAGCAGCAGGGTTGGTGGGCGTTGAGGTGTTACTAGGGCCATCGCCAATCTGAACGGCGGCACAGTTCATGAAGCTCTCGTGCTCACGGTTGAGCCAGATCCAACCGAAGAGAGCCTTACCCTCGGGAATACCAGTAGGGACCTTGAAGTCGAATGTTTGGACCTCAGGCGAGCCGTCCTCGCCACGAAGAGGGCAGTTGCCGTTGTAGGAAGCCGCGACCTTCCATGTCTTGCCCTTGTCGGTGGAGAAGCCGACCTGGCAGGAGCCGCCGTAGTGAGTACCGCCAGGTGCATCAGCAGTGTAGGTGTGGTCAGAAAGCTGGAAGTAGGCATCTTGGCCCGGCTGCCATGTGACTTGAGGCTCCTCAATATCGAAGAGATCGAGGTGACCGCGGCAGATACCAGGGCTGGGTTCAGTGGGATCGCCATTGCTGTCACAGCAGCCGAGGGGAAAGTTAAGCTCCGGGTCGACGTTAGAATCAGTTGAGGCTGCGTTGGCTTCCTTAGCACCACCGAGGGGCCCGGGATACCAGAGCGACATGTGTGCTTGTGCTGCGCCAGCCAGGGCGAGCAGTGTGATAGCGTTCGTGTACATCGTGGATATGTCGCAAAGAGGCAAGTCGTAAACTTTTCTTGGGTATCGAGTGAAAGACAGGAAAGATCTTAAGTAGATCAAAAATCGGACAGCGTTGTGCAGTGATGATGGCACGGCTGGGTCAGTTGACACTGTTGAAGACGTGTGAACACTGTTTGTGAAGTCTGAAAGTTCGAAAATGACCCTGAACCGGCTACAAGGGCGCTGAAAAAGGGAAGGGAGGAAAAGAAGAAAGACGGTCCTGCGCTTTCGTTCACAAAAGGAGTGAATGTAGAAGGAATGTCGACGAAGGCTTGCTTGTCACGAGAGTTAGTGTGTCACCGAGAGTGATGCCTCTTCCACAATAGGCGGAGTCTGGCTTCTTAAGCCGCCTCCAAATGACTTCTGATCATTTTACCAAGGCGCACGGTGGACTCACTTGCGTTTCCGCTTCGGTAGGATGAGATTCACGCCTGGAAGCCGTTGTGCGACCCGCATGCCGTAATCTTGGCGCGGGAATGTTTCCCCTGGCATCGCGCAGCGAATCTGGACCAGTGTTTGGATTTGCCTGCAGGTCATCAATGTTTCATCGTGGCGGCTCGATGTGGTCTTGCCCAGGTGCGTTGGTCTGGTTAGGACTTCGCCAGCCAAGCACGGAAGAAACATCAACGCGCCGTGTTTCACACGATTCCGTAAGCGGTTAGATGTCGGCGCTTCTTGCGTGCGAGTACGTTGAAGCGGAGACTGTCTTGAACATTCTTGCGCGCTTGCTAGTAAATAAAGTGTGGGTTCAGGCGCGGTCTGATGGGCGTCAAAGTTTGATGTTGTCACTGAGCATCGCCGCCCTTTGTGATCCTCCGGTTGTGGCTGCGGCGCAGACATCCTTCAACGAATGTGCCGAGCGGCGAGCGGCAACCTATCGATTAGGTGATTCGCTTAGCTGTTTCCCACGTGCTTCGACCACCCCTGCCCAGCCAACCTTGTCTCCGCACCGTCATCCTTCGAAAACGTTGATCCTCCAGAGCCCAAAGGACCTGCCATGTTCGTTTCAGTGTGCGTCAACATGTCGGCTGCACGCTCCCATTTCTCTTGATCGTGACCTGAGACCCCACATTATTGACATCTCGAGGGGGCGGGAGTAACGCCCCTGAGTTCATAAATGACAGATGTCCGTTCCGAAGCCCGGATGAGCGCAGTATGTTCCTCCCATATATATGCAGGGGTGCGCGAACGCGCAGGTAAACAAGGAAGCTTGACTTCACGATTGTGTTCCTGAGTGCGAAAAATATGTTGGTTCATCAGCAAGGCGCGTAGAAATCCTCCCTCAGTGACTGAGTGTGGCAGAATACGAGGCGCCATCCTTGTCGTCGGCCTTGAAGCAGCCTGAAGGCATCGCCCCTCTTGGCCTGTGCCGGACTCCTCGAGACGCGTCCTTCGAGGTGTCGAGGGCGGCTTTTCAACACCTAGCAGTTGCATCAACAACCGGCTTGGCCTCCAGCACTCTCCCAACACAGGAATGGCTTCCAAGTCAACGTGCATCCACATGCAAGAATCCTACTTGTGCAACTCGAGTTGACATATCGGGATGGAATCGCATTCGGGTACCGCTCATCTCTGCCAGACGCTTCGAAATGACGTCGTACCCTGGCATTTGCAGCTGGCCATCCATGAGCGCAGGCTGGCAAGTTCAGAGTCGCGCTGAAGCAAGTGGTCGCACTTGCCAAGCGTGCAACCGCCTTGCGTTTCACGGGTCCTAGTGTGTATCCCTTCGATTGGGTAGTTCGCCTACTGGGAAAATAACGGGTACAAATCCGGCCCGCCTAATTCTGTGACAAACGACGTTACCCTTGCCGGAGCTCCCCCACATGATCCCCGTCCTTCATTTCGGTTCCTAGAAAGTTCGTCGACGATCTGGATTCCCGTTGACAACTGTAGTATCTCTGCAAGCGTGCACCTTGAGACGAGACAGGGCGTTGCAGATCGAAATTGAGCCCTTGGGTGATGGCATGTGCAGCACTGCAACACCCAGGATCCATTGGCCCACATCGTTCCGCAAACCGGGCTTCACCGACATACACCATGATGCATGTCCACTACATGCGCAGAGACACGTCTGATGTGTCTCCCTCTGACTGGGAAACAAGAGTCTCATTCGTTTATCTCCGGCGTCTAAGAGCGAGCCTACTTAGGCGGGCCGTTGTATGGAAGGTCTGAGCCCACCGCGGCGGCTACAAACCGGACGCCTGTACCAAGGATACCGTCTACCGATCGCTAAAGCAACCGTTTCTTTCGATCTCTCCAATCTATCGCGTAATGATCAGGCGGACATTGCAACCCTTTACGAGACCGCGCTACCAAACGCTGGGGCGAAGCACCTCAGATGCGAAGCATCTGTTCTTCTTGCTCAGCTCCAGTCAGTCGTAGTTCAGGAGCACCTTGGTATCTCGGCGGTTCTTTCACCTGTGTCCCAATCTGAGCCAAACACGTAACCCAACAAATACCGACCTGTGAGTGCACAATGCCTTCTCACTATTCACAAACGACGGAATCTTCGCACCTAATCGTCATCCATGAACTAGTGTTGGAGGCCTGTCTTTTCCTGAACAAGATTCGGGAAGTGGGTGTACTGCAGATCCCCGAAGTTGATCATGTCGTGCCCCATCGCCTTTGTAGTGGTCGTCATTGATCGCTTTGAGTCTTGGTGCACTCACAAGTGACAGATGTCAGGCCCCATGTCGAAAGGGTATCCAGTGTCGCGTAGTGCAACAGTGAGGAACTCGAGCTGAAGACCCTGGGCCAAAAGGATGTCAAGAATCTTGCGAGCCATCTGCTCGACTTGGATTTCCACATTACCGGACTGCTCCGTAAGAGCTCGTGAGTCTGCGATCAGTTGGAGGTACTTCAAGTGCGAGAATCTCTTGAGCATCGTCTGTGACTCGTCAGCGTTACTCAGAGAGGAAAGTGCAACGTATGCATTTACTGCGAGGTTGCTGAACTGGTGTGTCAGATGAGGGCCAATATGTCCATCTAGGAAGGCGATTTCTTCTAGATCCGGACATGATATGGCTAGATCTGTAATGTATGGAAAAGCTTCGGCAGCTATAATGACGTCCTCGTCCCGGAGCTTCCATCGAGGATGTTGTGCTCGTGGCAGAGAGAGGCTCTGGAGCGTATACTCGAATGGTGCGCCAACAAGTGAGCTGAGGGGAAAGTCGCAATAGCCTTCGACGTAACTGTCTTCGTCGAATACCTCCACACTTTCGCTGGGTTCTCTTTGCGGAGGCACCTGGGGAAAAGCATCTCTGATAGGAGAATGATGACCATCAATATCGAACGAGTCAAAGACCTCGTCCATCCTGGCGCAAGCTGACTTTTTGATCGGCATGTAGGACAGACGAAGCGTCTTGAGATTACGTAGAGATCTGATCAAGCTGACAAGAACGTCTTCCTCATCCTGGGTGGGATCCTCGTCTGTGAGTACGAAGACAAATGTCTCAAGATCGATCCCACCCGCCTGAAGTCCCGAGAGAAACTCAAAGACTCCCCAGTAGTCATGAACGTAGAGTTGCTTCAGTGCTGGGACATCAAGAGCCTGAAGACGTTGCATTTTGTCTTTTTCGTTCAGTTTCTTGCCAAATTCTTCAAGGTGGATACGGGAAAGCACAGCCTTTCGGGGCAGGTCGCGACCGACCACAAGCCATTCAGAGCAGGCTCAAGGAAAGGCTTGACGTCATCATCGTAGCCTACGAGAGTGAGATCGCGAACAGGCCTATCGGTCAATATCTTGCGGGTGACCTCCGCAGAGGCCATTGCGCGAACGAGAAGCTGAATATTTTTCTCGAAGCGGCGGGGCCTGGCGTCGCGCTCACCCAGAGTCGCGGCGAGATGAATGTAACCAATTTGCTCAACCACAACAGGTTGGTGCAAAGGATCATTCCGAAGGTGGAGTACAAGCGATGGCGAAGTCGTTATGCTCCTTGATGACACGAATCTGACGTTCATTCTTGGGTTCATCAATCGTCCAGGGCTGAGCGAGCAGGTCAGCATATGATCCCGTGATAGTATCGAGCTTGCCGTCGTAGTGTTCTGGAATGACGATTGTCTGCAGGCTTTCCATATGCGCTCGTAAGAATTCTGTCAGTGGCTCTAGCGCGATGTGCGAGATGAAGGTACACGAGGAGAAGGACATGATTCTCGGTGCTGCCTGTCGTGGGCAAAACTCCCGTAGCAATGGCATGAGATACTGCTCTTGTACGGAGAGATCGCTCTTGATGAGCACGCTCTTGATGTGATTCCACGATATCCGGACTGGGGAGATGAAGAGACGCCTAAGGTGTGGCAATGAGGCACTGCCAATCTGGAACTCGACCTTATAAAGCAGAGCCCTTAAAAAGCAGTCTCTGAGTTGCGCAAAGTCTACAACTGTGGTCGCTGGAGGTCGCCGAGACTGGCCATGCGTAACTTCCAGGCGGCTTTTGATAGCTGTGATAGGAAGCTGAGAAGTAACACTGGGGTACCAGAGCGGGTAAAAAACACCGCACTTTTATTGTGTAAATAATATAGAAGAAAGTCTGTTGTTTACACTGCATTAGGGGTGTATTTTATACTATATAAAAGTATATCTTATCTAAAATAAAGGTATTTTACACTGCTTAAAGACTCTTACACTAGGGTACTGCTGCAGTGTTAAAAACACTGCTAGAGTAAGATTACACTGTATATTTAAGTAAAACAGTCTATTTACACAGAACCTTTATCTTTTTTATACTACACCTCTAGGTAAAACAGTCTATTTACACAGAACTTTGTCTTTTTTATACT
>SWKW01000158.1:0-77545 GCA_011058865.1 Didymella keratinophila | reverse complement strand
GTGAAGGCATTGGTATAGAGTTGGTGTTTTGGTGGGGTCTTGGCAAAAGTGACCCGCTCGCTCGTGTGACCCGCTCGCCCGTGAGGTACGTTATAACTATTATAGTAGATTAGGTTACTAGGTAAAGGACTATTACAAGAAGAAAAGGAACTAGCAGACAGCTATAGGATCTAACATAATTTAATTAAAAAACTAGTAAGCCTAAAGAACAGCTCTACCCTGTAGGCACTAGTAGAAAGGGAGAAACACATTAAAATAGAAGCTAAGGTACAGTGCCTACACAGCAGATAGACGGTATTACGCCTTCTTCTTAACAGCAGCGCGGAGATTAACATAGTAGATAAAAAGTTTGCCCTACAGCATAGGTTACACAGTCTAACAGACATTACCCTACCTACTATCTAGCTGCTGAACTTAACCACTACTACTTGTTTCTATATATACAAGGGAATATTTAAGGCAAATAATAGTTAGGGAGCAGAGCAGGAGTTTACTATTACACTATATAAGATTTAAGATGCAGCACACCCTGTTATCCTTAGGTTACTAGGACTAAGACAAATATATATTATAGTTAACTACAAGACAAAGCAGTAGCGCTACAAGATTAATATAGTAAGAGTATAATTTAAAACACTAGAGGAGTTCGCTAACTCCCTAGATAACAAGTTAAGAGTATATACTATTATAGTTAGGTCTATTATTATAAAAAAGGACAATCTGTTACTTCTCCTAGAGGAACTAAGCAACTATGTAGATATTACAAATAGTAACGCTGCTAACACACTACTAGAACACTACAGTAGTAATTACGCTATTAAACTAGAGGAGGGCACAGCACTACCTTTTAGTCTGTTATACAACCTCTCCCCTAAGAAGCTAGAAGTATTACACAAATACATAATAACAGCAAAACGCCTAGGTTAGATCTATAAGAGCATAAGCCCTACAGGAGCACCTATCCTCTTTCTACTAAAGAAGAATAGCATATTAAGATTATATATAGACTATTAAGGTCTTAACTAGGTAATAAAGAAGAACTAATTAGCACTCCCTCTAATTAGAGAGACCCTAAATTGCCTTAGGGGCTCTGTCCTGTTTACAAAGCTAGATATAAAGAATACTTACTATTATATATATATCTAGCAAGGTAACAAGTAGAAGACAGCGTTTTACACGCGTTATAGCTACTTTAAGTATCTAGTAATGCCCTTTAGGTTAACTAATACCCTAGCAACGTTCTAGGGCTATATTAACCAAGCATTAGCAGGCTACCTAGATATATTCTGCATAGTATACCTTAACAACGTCCTAGTTTTCTCTTAAAAGGGAGAGAATTACTAGGAGCATGTTTATAAGGTTCTAGACAGATTATATTACTTTAGCTTATATATAAACCTTAAAAAGTGCGCCTTTGCAATAACAGAGGTTAAGTTTCTAGGGTTTATTATTTAAGTTAACAGCGTTATAATAGATCTAGCTAGAGTAGAGACTATTAAGAACTAGCCTACACTACAATCCTTTAAAGATATCTAGATCTTCCTTAGATTTGCTAATTTCTATAAAAGATTTATACAGTCCTTTTCTATTATTATTAGTCTAATTATAGACCTCCTAAAGGGAGCAATACAAGGAAAGAAGAAGGGCCCTTTTATTTAGCCTTAGAGCGCAGAGCAGGCAAAGCGCAGCCTATATAACAGGTTTGCAACAGCTTCTATGCTGCAGTACTACAAACTAAATCTCTAATCCTGTATAGAAACAGATGCGTTAATTTAAGGGATTACAGGTATCTTTTCCTAACTATATATAGACAGGAACTAGTACCTAGTAGTATACTAGTCCTGCAAACTAACTCCTGCAGAAGGCAATTACTATATATATAACTTAGAGCTACTTACTATTATAGAGGCAGTAAAGCACTAGCGTCTGTATATTAAAGGCCTAGCAGTAAAGTTTAAGGTACTTACTAACTACAACAACCTTAAAGGGTTTATAGGAGCGCAGACCCTATAAAGGAGATAGGCTAGTTAGGTATTAAAGCTTATAGTATATAATTTCAAGATTAAGTACTAGCTAGGGAAATTAAACCTAGCAGATAGGCTGTTAAGACGCCCTGTTAGCACTAGCAAAATACTAGAGGTTAAAGTAATAGATATACTACTAATATTACAAAAGAAGTTACAATTAGACAGGTCCTAGGTTAAATGTCTAGACACAGAGTTAATTATAGGGGGAAGCTACAAAACAGTTTAATAAAGAACAGGTATTCTAGTCCTAGAAGATAGACATCCTGTAAAGCCCTAGTAAAACACTAGCAAGGCACATAGTAGGCACTATTAAGTCCTAACCTTTAGATATATATAAATAGGGATAATAGTTCTAGCCTAGAAGATTATAAGGGCAAGGGCCTAAGAGGCTACAAGGGCTTAAACAGTATATAACTACCTAAGTAAGTTACTTACTACCTTAGTACCAAAAGTACAGGGTAAAGACCTGTAGGCACTACAGATATAAGAGCAATATATAGCGCTATTAGCCTCCTAGCAAGGCAGGTAAGGACTCAAGTTATAGAAATACAATTATATATACAGACTTTAATTTAAGAATTAACTTTTTATTCTATTAGAACCTGCCCTTAGAACAGAGCTGTTCTAATTATATTATAATAACCCTTTAGCTAGGCATTTTAGCAGAGCTAAAACACTTAAGCTCTTATTATAGTTATACTACTAGCCTAATATAGAAAAAGAATTAAAGGAATATATTAGTTCCTGTGTAATCTGCTAAGGTATAAAGTTGCTTAAACAGCGTCCTGTAGGCGTGTTATAGTTGTTACTGCTACTATAAGGGCTGTAGCAGGAGTTATCTATAGACTTTATTACAGGGCTTCTGCTAAGTAGGTAGGGCAGCTGCGTATATAATATAATATATATTATTATTAATTATTACACAAAGATAGTAAGATATATCCTAACCTAAAAAACCTTAACAGCAGTTTAGTTAGCTAACCTTTTTATAGAAAACATAGTATATTTCTTTAGCCTTCCTATAGGTATAGTGTCTAATAGGGGTAGTGTGTTTATATCCTAATTTTAGGCAGACCTCTGCTTTATAGCAAAGGTAAAACACTAGCTAAGCACTACATTCTACCTGCAAATAGACAGCTAAACAGAACAGTAGAACTAGACACTAGAACAGTACCTATAATTATATATAGGATCTAAACAAGAAGAATAGGTTAAACTGCTTCTACTAGCAGAGTTTGCATATAATAACTTACACTGACCTATAATTAGGACCTCTCTCTTCTACGCGTGCTATAGGTTCCACCTGCAGCTAGACTGCGAGCTAATAGCGAGAGCAAACATACCTACAGCTGCAGAACACATCACAGCTATTACTAAAATAAGAGAGTCCCTACAGGGCAGCTAGGAATAAGCTATAAAGTACTAAGAGCAGTACTATAATATATGTTATAGACTGCAGATCTTCGCACTAAGAGAGAAGGTGCTATTATCTACTAAGAACCTTTACCTGCAAGTCCCTAGTAAAAAGCTAGCAGTATAATATAATAGACCCTTTATAGTACAGGAAAAGATTAGAATATAATTATATAAGCTAGCGTTACCTAGGAACCTCTAAATCTATTTAGTATTCTATACCTTCTTATTACGCCCTTACGTCTACAGAGCAGGACAAGCTAATACTTTACTAAGTCCTATCCTACTTAATAATAATAATATACTAGGAGATTACTATATTGTTAAAGCAGTGTTAGGCTAAAAAGGAGTAAGTAAACACGTAAGATACTTAGTAAAATAGGAAGGCTAGCTAAGTAAGTATAATAAGTAGGTCCTAGAACAAGACATAGACAAGTTACTAGTAGAGAACTAGGCAAAGAGACAACAACAATCCTTTAACATACAAGCTATACTATATACAGCAACCTAATAGTGTGTATGCAGCAGGCTTAGAGCACTTTATAGGGGAACAACTAGAGACGCAACAGCCCTATCCTTAAACTACCTTCTCTTCCCTCTTAGGAAGGGCCCTACTTATTATAAGCACCTTGTCCTCCTCCTTTATCTCCTCCTCTACTTCTTCCTCTACCTCCTCTTCTACCTCCTCTTCTACCTCCTTCTCTACCTCCTTCTCTACCTCCTCCTCTACTACCTCCTCCTGTAGAGGGGCAGTAGTACCCTTAGCAGTATAAGGATAAAGGTTATGCCTAGACTTAATAGTAGGGTAGCTGCATTTACTCTTTAGCTTACAGACAGGAAACATAACAGGCAATAGCAGAATGCTAGAGTCAGACTTAGCACTGTAGTTAGACTGCGTGTTAAGAGCGCCTAGAGGCAGATAACTATGCTATAATAAGGTTAGAATAATAGTAAAACGCCTATATAAAAACATATACCTTAGCCTAAAGGACATCTAGGATACTCTCTACAGCTAGAGCTAACTTGTTAGTAGCCTTTACCTAAAGCAGGAGGATCTTATTACCTTTTAGCTAATAAGTACTACCCTGCTTAGCCTCCTTACAGATAGTAGCCTTAACATCCTTAATCTAGGTACAAAGCGCTAGCAGGAAGGCAGCAGCTTTACTATAGGTATTGTTAATATTAGTAAGGACACGCGCGCCTTAATAAATAAGCTAGTTAAAGCCTAGAACAGCAAACTACAGCACAGGGTTACAGGCCTTCTTTAGCTACTAGCAGTAATAGCACTTCTTATTAGCTATAAAGTTACAGCCCCTAGCACTAGGCTAGTAGTCCTTAGCACAGCAAAGACATAAACTAAAGGTTAGGTAAACGTCTAGAGTAACGCAATGTGTAAGTAGTGTTAACTAAATAATATATTAGCAACAGCTCTACGCCTGCAGTCTGCTAAGCTTACTAGAGGAGCTAACAGACTAGTGCTGCAGCAAGTAGGAGTTAACATAACAGTAATAGGAGAACAGCAGCAAAATGCTGTACAGGAGAAGTCTTATTAATAGTATTATAGGTAAGAGGGTAATAAGCAATTATAGAGTTTTCTTATATTATAGGAGCAAACAGCTATAGTTACTATAGAGACTTGTTACTTTTACCTCTACTAATTTTCTGCTCCTGCATCCTATAGTCAGCCTGCAAACACAAAAAACAAATAACCTTAATTACTAAGGCAGTAATCTAAAGGAGAGGGGATAGTTATAAGAGGATAACACCTATAAAGGCAGTAAAGTAATTTACTAGCGTTACCCTAGCAAGACACTAGCGCCTATAAAAGGGAACAAGCCTAGAATAACAGAGGGCACAAATTAACTTTACTACACACAAGATACTGCTAAGCTTGCTGTTGCACAACCCCCTAACACTGCCTTATATATCTCTAGTCTATTAGCCTAAGAGCTTCTAATTATTCTTCCTTATCTATATAAGTGTTGTTAACTTATTAGAGTATAGCAGAGGTATTAGAAGGCTATATCCCTGTAGCTATAAAGGAGTTAACTATTATTAACTCCTAAAATAAGCTTTGCTACGCCGCCTAGAACAGGTGTAGAAAGTCTAATTTAGTAACTAGAGAGGTCCCCTAACTGCTCTAGAGGAAATGCGTAAGCTTATTTAAGTACGCTTGTGCTAAAGGTAAGAATAGGTAAACGTCTAGTAGCTAGAGCCTGTTGTTACGATCTACAGAACACAGGGTTATAATAAGTATTACACCCTAGTGCAGCACAGCAAGAATTACTAGCTAGAGTAATTATATATATAGCTAGACTAGGAACGCCTTCTTACTAATTAGAGTATGTTACGTAACAACTAATTAGGAGGCTTAGCAGTAATTAGTATAATTAGTAATTAGTGTGATTAGTACAATTAGTATTACTAAGCACTCTGTATATCTTCTTAGTATATATTACCTAGGGACACAACCCTTAAGGTTTATGTTTAACTTTGTTAATTAAGTTTGTTATTATAATCTTATCCTTAATACTACAGTTACTTAATCCTACTGCTAGCTATTCAACCCTTTCTGCTATATTAGACTTTGTCTAGACGTAGAAACCCTACTAATCTAGAAACTGTACTCTATCCCTAAGAACTAACCTAAACTAGTATAATATTAGACTTTGTCTAGGTACGACTTCAACACCCGTATGTTAAGTAAGGGGGAAGGATTATTACAAGTATCTTGCGTTAGTTAGCGTACTTAATAAACTTAGGGGTAATATAGCTCCTATAGCCGTTAAGTATTAAAAGATAATACTTTCTCTGTGCTGTAGCCTTAGTAGTGCAATTAAACACCTGTTTAAGCTAGGTAAGAGCTATCTTATTATTACTCTAGCCTGTATTAAATAAGCTAACAAAGATTAAGTATTCCCCTAGCTTAATTTCCTCTACCTAGCCTAAGTATATAGCTTAATCAGCTGCTAGGTATATAAGACTTACTAGCAGGGCCTCCTCTAAGGCACTTATACAAGTAATAAGCATAATCTACTCCTATAAGCTGTCTTAGAGAGTACCCCTAACTTACTTACTGTCCCATAGTAGCTAAGAGAACACTTATTTTGCACGTTTAAGTACCCCTATTACAAAGCCCTTCTTATCTATATTATATGTGTGCTAAGGCTTAATACTATACTTAGCTATTTTACTATGTAGAAGTGTAAAGTAGGCTTTAAAAGAAGCCCCTAAGTTAGCTTAGTAGCAATTGCAATCTTTCCCTGTTACCTATTTAGTAACTAGTTTAGCTGTGTAACAGTAGAGGAAGTAAGTAACCTAGCTATTAGAGACGCTGCTACTAGCTACTTTAGACACATAGTTTTAGATTTAAAGCCTGTTAGGAGGGAAGCTGTCCTTAGTAAGCTTATTAATAAGCTTAATAAGCTCCTGTTCTTTAGTATTATTAAGTCTCTGTTAATCAACTAGTTTAACCTTCCTAGAAGTTAAAATCCCTTTATGCCTCTGCGCTACTGTAGACTAATTAATTCCCTTTACTTTTGCAAACTTTATATATAAGATTTATTCCTTATAATTATATAAATTAAATTCTATAGCTGCTTCTTAAATTAAGTCTATATTAAGTAAGCTATAGGGTGTTAAAGATAGGGTGCAATTTGCTTCGCGGGGCGTTACGCGATGGTGGGCGTCACGCGCACGGACTCGGTAGCTTTTGCGACACGTCTACCACAGTCTCTCAAGGCTCTGCATCTCGAGGAGTACCCATGCCACACGCTCTTGGCATACTATGCTCTCTCAGAGTTCGTGCAGAAAATCGACGGGCTTCTGCCTAGTCTCAAACAGCTGTACCTGGACGATCGGGAGCTTAAATACTTGCAGAACAAGGGCTTGCTAGACATGTTCGCTCAGAAAGGCCTCAAGTACAAGGCGCTGCACAATCCCTTTCAGCTTTGTACAGGAATTAGGTGTGATTGCGACAGCTCGAGTGCATATCAGGACGAATCTGAAGAAGAGGAGGAAGGGTGACGCGCGATATACGCGAAAGCTGTTTGATCTAGAGGTATATGTAGCAGAACGGCGTATCATCCAGAGGTTCCAATAGGTCCCCATTGGTCCTCGGGTCAAGGTCCAGCCACCTCCCCTGGACAATACCATCCAGTACCGCGTCACGACTTGGCGGGCTATTGAACAAGGTGACGGTTCCCGCGATGGTCCTGTACTGGTCGAGGTGCAGTGCCTGCCAAATCCACCAGATACGGTCAACATTGCGTGGTGCATAAAGAAGACGGGATCATTGGGGCTGCTGAAGAAGTCGCCGGCGTCACCACCGATCGAAAAGTGTCCTGCAGCATGCAACCCCAGGAAGCCTTGGTAGAAACGGCCCTGGAGTTGGTTCTGGAAAGTGGCGATGTTCTTGGCGGCCGGACCGAGTGTCAGATTGTACGAATTGTCGGTGGTGAGCCGGTTGCTGGATGCGTAGTTTGTGAGATCGCGCTGGAGACATCTTTGGTTGTACACAAAGGTCGAGTTGACTTTGACCTCCCCGGCCATCTTCGGGGAGTTGGGATCAAGATGTGTTTCAATGCCCTGGAATGGTCCATCCATGATGCATCCACCACCCTTGCCTGACGGCAAAAAGATCCTACCTGCACCTCCGACACTTCCATTGTGCGCTACAAACGAGCCGCCACCACCCATGCTGGTGTCAGAACCATCGAAGATTGGCGATTTTCGTAGGTTATTCTGATATGTGAACCAATTCCAATATGGCTGTTAGCCGGTGTAGCCACACTCTTCACGCAAGGCCTTCTCGTAGCCGTGCACGAAGTAGCGGTGCCAGCTAAGGAAGTCGCCAGTGCCATGAATGGCGATGGTTTGGTTGACGTGCTGAGCAACGAAGTCTTCGTATCGGTTCTTCGCACCAGGTACTGGCACTGGGTCTGACTGGGAAGGAGATGTAAACATGCATTGAACAGCTTTCATTTACGCTTTTCGCTCCTTCGAGCTCATCCAGTTCCTGCAATCTTGGAGTCAGCCCAGAGGGGTCGTTGGCTGTCGACGGATGCCCACTTACCAGTCACATCGAGCGCTGGCATCGAAGACGGAGCAGCTCCTCTTTGCGATCGTGCTGTTCGACGATGGCGTCAGGGTAGTCGTCCCCGTTCTCGATGCCTTCCGAGCAGCTGACACAATGCATTGTCCCTGTTAGAGGTGCGACGCTCCTGCTTTGCTTCTAGATAGGACTAGAGGCTTCTACGAAGCTGTACTTCTATGTAAGCTCTAGTGCAACCGCTGCTGGTATGTTGTAATCCGACCTGCTATCAGCTTTTCTCTTCTTGAGCCACGCTATGAGCTAATTGATGTGAGCTGGACGAACCTTGCAGGCCCTCAAGTATTTGGCGAGGTCTTTTTGGGTGAAGCGATGAGTAGTGGCAGAATATTTGAAATAGTTGTCGTTGGTGCTGCCACCGAGCCAATCTTGGAAAAGCTTCTGCCCGCCTCGAGGTTGCGGGGCGCCACACATTTGGGCTTTCGTCGTTTCTGTGGCCGCAGTAAAGGCTGCCTTCTGTCCGGCGGTCATATCGTCATCGTCGTCGTCGTCGTCGTTGGCTTCAGTGTTGCTCGTCTTGATGATGCCGGCTGCTGTGGAACTGATTGCGCCTGGAGACAGTTTTGCTGACCTGCCTAACCTTACTGTTGGATCCAGGCTCTGGAGTTAGTGCCTGTACTTAGCGACGTTTTCTTGCTATAGAGACAGAGTTGACAGTCACGCTTGTAACTTTCCTCTTTTGTGGCAGCAAGATTTCTGCTCTGATGTTAGACAAGAGGTCTTTGACCTCTTACTTTACCTCCTGCTTAACCTTTAAAGATATAGACGATTAGTCTTTGGTCAGGTCTATGCCTGAGATCTCCTGCTTAATCTTAACTGCAATCTATTAGCGAGGGCGGTGAATTTCTACAAACCCTTTGTTGACTAGCATATTAACGGTAGTGTGAGTAATATTGCTAACAAGGTTGTAGCTCTTGAGTCTTGCAAAGTGGGGCACTTGCAGCCCTTCTTGCACAGCATGTGTCCAGTAATACTTGCTGGCGGCCTAGTGCAATTCGTTTTTGTCCTTAAAAGATGAGCAATTATACGCTGCGCAGTGTTTGTGAAACGCAGTGCTTAGGTTCGTGGTAGCTCTCGTTATGGAGGCACCCTAGGGATAGCTGGGGAGAAGCTTTCCGGGGCGAAGCATGGCGAAACATGGCAAAGCTGTTAACGGAGAGAAAGTAGAAGTGCAGTGAGAGCAATCATCGCTGATGGGACACAGTGCGGCGTGCTCTCTCAAAGGAAGGCTGGTGTCTGGAAATGCGGTGTGCGTCGAGGGCATAGCTTGAGGCGGTGCTCCTGCTATTTCCATTTTGGCGCTTAGCGTCGTTTGTTGGGGACTCAAACGAGGCAGGGGTGAACTGTTGATGTGAAAGCAGGGTTGAACGAGCAGGTGAGTGCGGTAGAGCTATCGCCGTACAGAAGCGCGTTTGCAGCTTTAGTGTGACGACGTTCACCTGGGGAGAAGCTTGGCTCGAGATAGCCGAATGGTATGGAGTAAGAGGCAAGGGTCTTACATCACTGCTAGGATATTTGCGAGACCCGGCACGTCCACTTTGCGCAGTCGCTGCAACACGCATGAGGCATACCTAGGTACAGATACAGGTGTGGGAGATGCGTTAATTCTTCTCTCGTCCGGTTATGCATTGCCCTCGAGCTCTTGGGTCAAACCATTGTAGGGAATACGCGGCGACTGTGTGTGATTGCGTATGTTGAGAAAAAGAGGGGTCACCTCATGAATAACCTTGGACTAGCGCGAGAGTAATCGACGAACCGCACTTGATCTACCGATCATGAGACTGCTATCGATCAAAGACTGTTTGACCCTCCGGTGAGTGACGCCTCTTGCCAGGAGTTTTGATGTTCATCGTGGCTGTCCATCTTATGGACGATGTCCGAGTGCGTTGTATCTGCACCTCCATACCACCAAGCACAGTTGCAATACCATGGATCTGTTGTTCGAACTTGGCGTACATCAAGCCTCGAATCCCCAAATTATGTAGCCAGTTGCTACGACTTGTACCATAAGCTTCTCAAACTCGATCTCAAGCAGTTCAAGGCCAGATAGATCAATTTTCGGGTCAGTGATCGAATCGAAGATGTTCGTGTCCAAACCGACGGTCATGCAGAGAGCTCTTTGGCCAGGGCCATCGAGTAGACTACATTCAAAATGATTGAGGAGTCCTACATATCCACTAAGTGCGTCCTTCAGGCCAGAACTCACCCTTTTCCCTTGCTCATCGGTAGGACTCCGTTGTGGCAAGAGTTGATGAGACTTCAGACCGAGCTGACATAGCGCCTTAGTGTAGCATCTGCGAGCATCTTAGCTGTTTCCCAATCATGAGACTTGTCATGAACGAACGATGAAGCGGACGTATCTCCAGGCTGCGGACGTGGTAGAGATCGGCGAGGAAATGGTTATCGGTCTCTACTCATTGCCGGAGATTCAAGGTCCTCCGTTGTGATAACGGGGAGCAGGATCTGTACTTCGTCTCAAGACAGATGATGACACGGAATTTGTCAGTCGTGATCACGTGGTCGATCCATCTACTGGATAGACTCTCGCTGACGCTGCAAAAGATCATGAGGCGCAGCTCTTCGGGGAGATCGTTGATACGGAAGGCCATGTTGATGCCGATTTATAAATGGACAAGTTCAATCGTTAAGATGACGAGGTTTTGCCGAGACGGTCGAGTTGACCTTGCGCTGGGTTCGTTTGCCGGTGTCAATAACGAAGCTTTGATACTAGGAGAGCGCCGAATTGCAGCGAAAGGTAAAGCTTTTGTAGAAGAATTGACCATTATCCGAGTGAGCTCAGGGACTTGGTAACCAAGGGTCAAAGTCAAAGCCACGTCCAGGAGCCGTCATAAGGCCAACCTGTACTCGAATCGATAGGCGCGCATTCATTGCTAATGGGGGGTCCACACAATGGGCTGCGCTGTCAGGCGAGGAATCGCGCGCAGCAGTTGGTGATGCATCTCTTGGCTGGAGTTGGGTCTCAATGTTGCAGTCGATGATGGTGGGCCGTGCACGCGCCTGCCAGCTCAGACCTAACACGGCAAGCGCGCCCACAAGCGAGCGAAATTCTGGCAAGTGCGCACCTACAACTTCGCTCTCTTTGCTCGACCACGATACTAACCACCAGCAAAGTCAGTCGCCATGGGTCGTGTCATCCGCAACCAGCGTAAGGGTCGCGGCTCTATCTTCACGGCCAACACCCGCCTGAACAAGGCCCCCGCCCAGTTCCGCACGCTCGATTTCGTACGTCTCGATCCGTCGCCATTCGCACGCCGGGAGGAGGGAGAGAATCTGCGCACGCCGACAGAGACCTCGCCTACCGGCGGGCGCAACACAGGCAGATTGCTAACAGTGGCAGTCTGAGCGCAATGGCTACATCCGCGGTGTAGTCAAGGAGATCGTCCACGACAGCGGTCGCGGCGCTCCTCTGGCCAAGGTCTCCTTCCGCAACCCGTACAAGTTCAAGCACAACACCGAGACCTTCATCGCCAACGAGGGCATGTACACTGGCCAGGTCAGTGTCCCCGCAAAGTACGAGAAGTGACGGGCTCGTAACTAACCCGCAACAGTTCATCTACGCCGGAAAGCACGCCGCTCTTACCATCGGCAACATCCTGCCCCTCCACTCCGTCCCTGAGGGTACCGTCCTCACCAACGTCGAGGACAAGTCCGGTGACCGTGGTGCGCTCGGCCGTACCTCCGGTAACTACGTTACCGTCATCGGCCACAACCCAGACGAGGGCAAGACCCGTGTCAAGCTCCCCTCCGGCGCCAAGAAGGTCCTTCCTTCTTCCTGCCGTGGTATGGTTGGTATCGTCGCCGGTGGTGGACGTACCGACAAGCCCCTCCTCAAGGCCTCGCGTGCCAAGCACAAGGTATGCAATATCTGCTACGGTTGCTGGGCTGTAAATACTGACTGTGATTAGTTCGCTGCCAAGCGCAACAGCTGGCCCCGCACTCGTGGTGTTGCCATGAACCCCGTCGATCACCCTCACGGTGGTGGTAACCACCAGCATATCGGAAAGGCCTCGACCATCAACCGCTACGCCGTCCCCGGTCAGAAGGCTGGTCTCATTGCCGCCCGCAGGACAGGTCTGCTCCGCGGTACCCAGAAGACCAAGGATTAAGTGGTTTATCCAGTTGGCGTTGGTTCTTAGGATTCATGTCAAGATCAATGACAGCGCCCGGCGTTCTCGCGCACAGCATAGCAGCGTGTGCAGGGCGGGGCGTTATGATACTTCTCCGGTCACGCTTCTCGGAAGGTCTACGCGCATGATAGGCTATAGGGAATGTGATACCGAAAAATGCATGGGCTGTACTTTTGGCAATGTGATACCTCAAACTCTTTCTCTGCATCTTACAAATGTGCTGCGCTACTGACACGCTCTGTTCGTCCTAAACCACCTTCGACTACTGAGCTTGTGAACATGGTGTCTCTCCGCTTGCCTTGTAATCCTGTAGCTGAAAGCGGGTGGTCACTATAGTTTTGCCACTCGCCATCCTTTGTGTGCGTACGCTGCCAAATGTCGCAGGTTGAGCAGACTCAACTGTCCAGGGGACCGGACCCAAGCCATGTGCCATGAGTGCAAAAAAGTAATGAAACGAAGTCTGCACTGAACATACTGTGTCTCCTTTGCGCTCACGCCCGCCTTACAATCAGCCCTGCGCCTTCCAAAATCGTGACCACGCGAGGACACTAGTCCCAATCCGCGTAGTTCCACATCAAACAAACAACCCTCCTCTTCACTCAAGCAACCAAACTCCTCTCATCTCGGCCCGAGGGCCACCTCAACACCAGGATGGAGTCGCCAAGTACCCCTGCATTGCTCCAGCAAGCAGAGAAGATTCTGCTTCATCCCGTTCACCCCCACCTGATCGCCTATTGCCCTACTATGGACCTAATCGCCGTCGTGACCGATGAAGAGAGTCTGGATGTGTACCGTATCAATGGACAGCGAGTGTTCGGTCTGAAGCGCAAGAATGAGGATGTTACCGTCGACACAATTCAGTGGGAGTTCAATGGCAAGAGTATCGCAGTCAGCTGGAGTGACGGCAAGACGGACCTCGTCAGCGCCGAGACGGGAAAGGTGGGCTTGAAAGACTTGGGGCTGCCGAAAGACGCATCAAGAGATGGAGGGGATGGAAGAGTGAAGTGCATTGGTTGGGGGTTGAACTTCATTGATGTTGAGGCGGTTAAGAGCAGGACGAAGAAAACGATGCGAGGGTTCGACCTCAAGACTGAAGAGTGGGATGAAGCAAAGGATGGCGCAGATGTCGAGGACTTCCTGCAGCGACAGCCGGATCTGCAGGCACTTGACTGTGCGCCTGATCTGCCGGATCAGCTCGCTGTTATGGACATCGAGACGCTATTACCGAAGCTACCTGCAATACCGCTACCGCCAATGCTACCGTTCATGAGGCCAAGCCAAGCAGACTCGGGTGCGTTCAGTTCGCAGGCGGAAGTCGACGCCTTACTGCATTCGCATCACCTAAAGGACCACAATTCGGTAGACATGTTCATTCGGTGCTCAGAACGCGGAACAGTGCATCCTTCCATCTACGACTCCTTGGAGACAGTCACAGTCGGCTTACCGCCCGTTTGGAACATCGAGAGCACCCCTTTGCTGCACACAAGTCATCCATACGGCTGCAGCCATGGTCTGCTCCTGCATACTACCGCTCCAACGACACAAACGAAGAACATCACCTTCGTGCCTCTAACACTCAACTTTATACCCAACGCAGGTATATATCTGCATCTCATCGCCTCCAAAACCTCGCAACTACAGAACCTTCTCCTGTATATCACGCAATGTCTGCAACGTATCCGTACATTCTTCAAACAATCCACCGACCTCCCCTCTAAGTTCATGACGAACATCACCGAGACGCTGGAAGAAAAGGGTCAAGGCGATCTCACGACCAATCTCTTCCACCTCGCCTGCACCGGTGCCTGTCCACCCCTTATCCGCGAATGGCTTGTCGACGAGCTCACCGAGCAGGGACACAAGCGCTGGGACAGTACAGTTACAACCTCGCTCACAACGCTGCAGGCGCTAATTCACGAGAACCTGATACCAGCGCTCGACCGCACAGCCACAGTCATATCACGCCTCCGCGGTCTGGCAATGTATCACGACTCAGACTGGATCTTTAACGGACCAGCGACCCAGTTCACCGCGCTCCTGGATGTGCTCAAGAACATGCGACTCCTGGCTCACACAACATTGTCGTACGTCGCAGATGAGAAGAGACAGTTCCATGCATTCAGCAGGTGGCTGCGCTTCGTGATCGATTTCGAGGCCACAGAACCCGACAGCCAGAGTCGTGCTGAGATGGAGGGCCGAGATTCTGGTGTAGATGTTGGGTTGGTGTTGGAGTACATTCGACATGGGCTACAACAGACCAGTCTGAAGCCGTTCTTGATACCTGAGATGATGCTGGAGGAGAAAGATAAGCAGAGAGAGGGCGCGAGCTATGAGGACACGAAGAAAGCCATCGGCGTAGCCGAAGAAGGGCAAGTCTGGAGACCTGACACGTTGTGTCTGGAGCATGTGCTGGGTCATTTGGCCAAGGGTACAACAGGTTTGTTACGACAGGTCAGCAAGTGGCAGGAGAGCGGCATGCAGATGAATAGCGGTATCATTCTCTGCCCCTCCTCCTCTGATGGAAATGACAATGTAGACATGCGAATGGTCTACGAGGTAAGTCACATAGTCCTTCCTCTAATATCTTCCGCTAACAAGGACGCACAGCAACCCAGCTCCATATCTCCACCCCCCTCGACACCGCTATCAACATACATCGCCATCTCCGCCGCTAGCTCAGACACATTGACCGTCCATCGCCTCACCCACGCCTCAGCCATCACCTCGCTCCCTCGCGATCTGCACAGCCACAGCATCGCCTCGCTCTCCTTCCCCGGGAAAGTGACCTCATTCTCCTTCGCCGACGACTCGTCATTGCTCGTGCTTTTGCACCCCCCAGATTCGACTTCCACCTCCGACGGCGAGTCCATGACCGGCCACAGAATCCTCCGCATCCCCTACGCTACCTCACACACCACCTCCTCGTCTACCGACTTCAGCACCAACCCCAGTGACACCATCTCATACACGCCCCTCCCTGCCGATTCGGCGAAGGAGCACATCCTACCCGCCGGCGCCCCTCCACCTCCGGTGCAAACAAGCACTGTCACAGCTGAGCAAGTGCAGGACTTCACGATCCACGTCTTCGCGGCGGGCGAGCGGTTCGTGCCGTACAAGCTGGTTGTGAACGGGCGAAAGGGAAGGAGGGTTGTGGTTGTACTGGCGGAGGATGGGAAGCATTACCGGGTGCTAGATTTGGACTATCCGGGACAGCGGGATGAGGGTGAGGGAGGGGTTGAGAGCGTGGATGAAGTGGATGGAGACGGAGGGGAGGAGGGGGAGGGGGATACGGTTATGAGCGGGCTCTGAGCCTGAGACGACAGGCAGTAGTAGGTGTGGTCTTCAGCGCCGGTGTGGATGCTGCGAAAACGTGAAACCATTTTAGAGATGATGTGAAGATAAGCTGATATTCTTTTCTTGCGAAGCGTTCAAAGCCCAGCCCCTTGTCCCACGGGTATACCAGTCATGCCAATCGTAGTACAAATACAAGATCGTATCCATGCAACCTGAACGCCAGCCGCAGCGCCAGGCGTACGGTATCCACGCATCTCCTCTATACAAACGCCTCCTTCTGTTTTATGCTCAGATTTTCTCTTCGTAACGACACGGTGCGCACAGCCGCGCCTTCTCAGTCCCGCTCATCTACCGCGGGCTTGAAGTGCGCTTCGGCTGAATAGATTCGCGTTGCACCCTCAGACTCCGCATATTACTCCCCGAGCTCGCTCTCCCACCGAGTCGTCCATCCTCATCAAAGCTCTTCCCCTTCCTGTTCTCATCATCATCGCTGTCCGCTAGATCGCCCAGCTCAAACTGATTCTCAACATCGTAATCGTGCATCAGCCCCGCGCCCTCGCCGCCTTGGCTCCGCCTCGCTCCTGACCCGTTGGACTGCATGTACAAATCCTGACTGCGGCGGGCTTGCATGCTGCGCCGTGTGGGGAAGCCGCTGATGGCGTCGCTGGGGATGCCGTCGCTGAGGGCGTTGCCGAGGGTGTGGGAGCCGTTGGGGTCGTCGCGCGAGAGGTTGAGGAGGTAGACGCCGGAGAAGATGATGAGGAAACCGCAGAGGAGGGAGATTGTGTTGACGGCGGATGTGGTGTTGAAGCCTTGGAAGAGCAGGCAGGACGCGATGAGGGTGAAGGTCGTGAAGGTTACGTAGTAGAGGGGGTTGACGCTGCGGACTGTTAGCGTTTGCTGGGTTGAGTAAGGAGGGAGGGGACGCACATGTTGGTGCTAAATTGCGACAGCGCTTTGTTGAAGTAGTTCATCTGCGTGAGGATGCAGCCTACGACGATAATTACGAAAACGTAGGTCGAGGGGTGGGTGAACTGGTTGTTCCCAGCGAAAGTCATCTTAAGCGCAATACCGAAGGCCTTGATGAACATGATCGACACGGAGCCGGTGGTGGCGCAGATGGAGAGGTAGATGAGCGGGTTCTTGCGGCCGTGCTTGGGCGCGATCTTGTAGATCATGAAAATGGAGAAGACGGCGACGAAGAGGCAGTAGACGAGGAAGCCTGGACGCTGTTAGCCGTGTGCCAGTCGTGAGCTTCGCAAGTACTGCGCCGAACATACCAGGCTGGAGCGCCAAGTTGAGGATCTCGTCGACCGAGGAGACCTCCTTGTCCGGCGGCGCATGCAGCACGATGATGACACTCCCGATCAGACAAATGGCGCAGCCAATCTTGCCCAGGAGGCCCAGCTGCTCGTCGAGGAAGTAGCTGCCCAGCACGGCGCCGATCAGCACACTCAGCGCGCCGAGCGGCGTGACCAGAATGGCGGGCGCAAAAGCGTAGGCGGCGAAGTTGAAGATCTCGCCCAGGACCATGGTGATGATGCCGGCCCACCAGGTCGAGTTGCGCAGGTACGAGTAGCCGTCGCCGTCAAAGCCGTGCTTCTCCATGGACGCATTGAGGCCTTTCTTCGTGATGACAAAACTGGCGCCGATGGCGAGCGACGACGAGACTGCGAGGCAGAGACCGACATATCTGGAGCGGTCAGCGGAGGGTGCTGGCGGTGGGCGCTGCAGCGTACTTGTCTTCTACCATGATGTCGGCGAGCGACTGTCGCCTAGCCGGGCGGATATGAATATGGCGTGTGTAGAGCTGCGCTCAAATGCGCCGTGCGATCGCTGCAGTCGTATTGCGAGGAGCGGTGCGGTGATATCGATAGTAGACGCAGTATCGCTTCTCAACAGCGCAGGCCTCAGCACTTGAGCTCTGCTTGTTCCGTCGCGTGCTGGTGGTGCTACTGGTGCCGGAGATTCGAGCTGTTCGCGTGGGGATGCGTCGATGTTCGTGACAGGCAGGGCCTTGGAATCGATGCGCGTTTCACCAAACGCCGCCGAGGAGACGAGGGTCTGATCGAGCCACCGAGGGATGGTAGGAAGGCGCTGTGGGGCCAGCGTGCGTCGTCACCTGCAGCAAAGGGAGCGGGCGAGGTGGAGACAGGGAGTAAGTACCCTACGACAGCGAGCGAACAGTATCAACAATGAGCGCAACAGGAGAGTGAGAACGACAGGATGCAGCACGAGCACACCTGCGGAACAGCGTTTATCGATAAATCCAATCGTGCCAATTCACCAAGTGTCCAGTGGCGCATCCGTTCAGGTACCGTCTCACTTTGGCAAGGTTCTGCTGGCTCCCCTTGCTGGCTGTGAGGCTGAGCAGCGGAGCGCAGCCCAGAACCCTCCTGCGCCAGTAGGCTACCGATGCAGGGGCCGAGGGGCCTTCGTGCGACGTCCAAGGAAACGACGCCTTCTTCCGGCCAGACGCGTAACCCTCCATTTCGGACTGTGCGGATGTGCCTGACGATCCTGAATTCTTGCCGTGCGCATCTGCGTCAACAAGTCGCACGTTCCATCACGCTTGCAGTCTCAGCTGTCCGGCAATCAAGGTTTGGATATAGAAGCCACCATCAATGCGCCAACATTAGCTGGCTGCATCTGGAGGACACACCTTTAGTCACCATCAACCAAAAAAACCCCCCAAGACACGAATGCAGATGCTGACTACACACCAGTACGACTGCTAGGTTCAACTAGTTGTAAAAGTAGATATGTAGGATACAAAACGTCCAATCGCAGCACCCGCGCGACGTCAGCGCAACACGAGGCTGCCGAAAGATGCCTGAAATAGATCTTTGCCGACCCCACAGTCGATATTGACACCCACTGCCAAAGCGGATGACGCAGCTCGTCTTCCAGATATCCTCGTAGCCACGCGTGCGTCCTGACCGTCCTGCGATGCCGACTGTCACAGCGCAGAGCGCCGTACAATGTCCTTCCTCTTTCATCCTGGGGTATCGTCGTCGAAGCCTGTGCCATGCCTCCCAAACGCCAGATCCAGCATCCAAAATATATACACCTCGACTCCTCAATGAATGTTTCTTGGGTTTTCTTGATGTCCAGGAAAAGAAGCCGCGTACACGCTGACATACCTTGCTGTTGCGCTCTCCGCAAGCCTCCAAGGGAAGCACAAGCTAGGTGGACTCTTACGTATCAGAACTGTGGTTAGTAAACTATTAGTAGATGCTGTGAGAACGTTGCTAGGAGGAGGGTCGATGTCAATGCTCGCCGATTGCTGGGAAGGGTGGAGTAGGTTGACGGGGGGTCGTTTCGGGGCAAGCAGGTGAAGGAAATCCGGAGAAGGCGCATTGACCGTGGAATGGAACGCTAAAGGTTAGTATTCGAAGGACCGTCGAAAGACTTCGAGGATGGCGGGTTTCACACCCTAGCTCTTTTTGCGTCTGGCGAGCAAAAGTCAGCATCGGTCCCTTTTGCGCGGTGGAGAACAAGCCATACCTGTGGAATCGGGCGCATCATCAATCCCATCGCCGACCTCATCGATCGACCGCTTCTGTCCCTGAGGAGAGGCTGGCTTGTGATCGTGGGATGAGGTTAGCGCGAGGTCTGCAGCCGAAGACGTTGTAGCTCCAGGCTGTTCCGCCACGCCACCCTCTTCGTCTTCGCGGGCGGTGGTGTCATCATGCAAAAGGACTGCATCTTCTCCTGGAAGATTTGAGGCAGGGTCTGCGTCGACCGCCCACTCTGGGGCATTGTCGAGATCCAGGAGGGCACCGGCATGCGTGACATCCTCAACAGCTTCGTAGGTCTCCTCGCCGTACTCGCCATCATTGACTTTGTGCAGAGGCTGCTCGTCAAAGCCGAGATTGATCTCTCCGCCCATCTCTTGGTAGTTGTAGTCGGCAAAATCTTGGTTAGTGTCGCCGATATAGCTACCATCACCCTCGAATGGGTCTCCTACAGTACCGTCCGCTTGGAACTCCTGGAAAGGATCGCCCTGCTCATAGCTCTCGATGTAATCTTGGAAGGCATAATGGTTGGCATCATCACCATACTGTGTCTGTGTAAGCAGCGTGGTGTCATCGCCATGCTCCTCGAAATCGGCCTCATCTACGCCTGTGTGGTCCTGTCTCTCATGTTCAGGGGCGAAGCTTGACTCCTGGACTTCTGTAAGGTCATCTCCTTGCACGGTGGACGAAGATGGCGATGCCTCATGCTGGGAGGTCTTGTTCACCTGCTCATCTTCGTCATCACTGTAATCGACGAAGTCTTCGGCTTCCTGCTTTTCATGTGCAATCTGATCGGGCGTCCTCTCATCTTGAGCTGCTGCTGCGAGTTGCTCGGCTGCTAACTCGAGCTGTGGTGGACGTTTCGATTCATTTCGTTCAGTGGTGTGCGAAGCTGCTGCGTAACTCGTAGAGCCAGGGTCAGCCGCATCTTCAGCATCATGAGACTTATCGTCGTGAGCCTCGGCAACCTCTTGAGACTCTTGAGCCTCTTGAGTATCTCGAGACTGTTCGTGCTCCTGCGACAGTGCCGCGCCCTCGTGTATCTGCGTATCTTCTTGGTTGAAGTTCTCTTCGTGCTCCTCCTCTACTTCCTGTTCCTCAGCGTCGCCAGACTCTTCCTCATCGCGTTCGTCGACTATTTTATTCTCTTGCGCAACGCTGTGGACAGACACAGGGGAGCTAGCATCTTCTTCTTCGTTTTCTTCTTCATCCCACTCAACATGATCATGTTTGGTCGAAGCACTAGAGTCGACGTTCGAGAAGTGCGTCTCACCTGCAGACACTGCGGCATCGAGAGCCGAATATCCACTGCCCTGTTCCGCGTATTGTGCAACATCAGCGAGCAACGTCGCGAAGCGTGGGCGGAACTGCAATGTGATGTAGAAGCACTCGGGGTCTTCGTTGCCATCTTGCGCCTGCAACGTGTGATACAAGTCTACCAACCGTTCTAAAGACACAGCGACGCAAGCAGTGTTGTCTTCATAAAGCTCCAGGTTGTGCAAGTGGTCGAATCTGAAACCGATCTCGTGCTCGCCGGACACATCGTCGCCGAGGGATAGCCTGCAGGCTTGGAAGAGATCTGAAATGCTAGACTTCGCCACGGACAGGTCTTCGAGCAGAAAGTCACCACTGTCGTCAAGATCATGCTGTTTGAACAGCCAATATTCGTTCCCTGCGTAGTTGACAGTTACGGGCCGAAGCTCGATTTGGTGGTAGCCATGGTGAACACCATCATGATCCTCGTTGGCCTCTGCTTGCTGCTCCTCATGATGCTCTGACGCGGTCTCATCATGTTGGGACTGTTCGTCTGTTGCAAGTGCAACACCGCCTTCTTCATCGGCGTGGACGCCTCTTTCCGCAGTTGCACTCTGCAGCTCGGCGTCTTGTATGTCATGCTCAGTACTAGATCCTGCCGTCTCAAGGTTCTCCGCGCCGTCTTGCGTTTGCACATCCTCTGTGGCTGTTGCGATGGACTCGAGTGACTGCTCGTTCTCCTGCGTCTGCACGTCCTCGATATGGTCGTCAACTTGCGCAGCTACCTCTTCCAGATCAAAGGACGCTTGGACGCCTTCTTCTTCATGGACTGACGGACTCCGCATTTTCGCTGGCTGGTGTGCCTCATCATCTGAGTAATCGATCAGATCCTCATCTGGTGGCGCAAGCATGTCTGCTTCGAAAATGGCTGTGCTTTCGTCCACATCTTGGGTGACTGCGGTTGTATCTTCGCCGTATACATCGTCCTCCTCGATCAGATCGCCATGGTCGGCCATGAAATCGTCCTGGTCGATGTGTTCTGACACATCGATGCCACCGTCTGTACCAGCATCATTCAGTGACATGTCATCGTCGTGGACGGAAGGTGCAGCGTCTAGGTCGAGGTCGATGTCGCCATCGCCGTCGCCAAAGTCGAAAGCAGTGTCAGAGAGCATGTCCATATTGTCGTCTGGCGCGGAGACGTCGAGAGCTGGTATAACTTGTGCGGTAGTGGTCATAGTGACTGGTTGGTATGAGTGGTAATCAGCTGATGTGAAGGGCACCTCGTAAGGTAATCGATCCTAACGCGTCGCAAACGCGTGGCGATGCAGCAAAGGCTTGTGAAGGAGCTGTACTATTCGATCTGCAAGGAGAGAGAGTTGAAGGCTAAGAGCGCATCGCGTCGACAACAACAAGTGTTTCGAGTGCAAATGTGGACGGTGGGTAGGGCCGAGGAGACTTGGAAGGGTGAAATAAGACAAAGAGGGTTCCGTGGGTCTGTGACGCGCCAAGGCTAGAGGAAGTGGTTCGCGAATGGAAGGGCAGCAGTGGAGCGCTATGGGTGAAAACGTAGGCCAAGACTCGAAAAGACGAGGGGTTTGGGCGAGTTCAGAATGTTGTATCGTTGTACTGCGCGAGGTTTGGTGTTGCGTTCAGGCGGTCGTGGCGCGGGCAAGGGAGGAGCTGCTCTGCTTAAGTGCTGCAGAAGGTGGGCTAGCGAAGGCCGCGAAGGCCCCTGCCTCACACGTGATTCTCCACATCGAACTTCCAGGTGTTCAGTGTTGCGACCTGCATAGGTGCTTGTGATAGAGCTGCCTGGCTGGGATCTTAGAGCTGCAGTTAACTGGCAGTCGACTTACTGGGCTCCTTTCATACTTCTCTCTCTCCGAAGTCCAGCCTCAAAATCATTGTGGTGTGAATTCCACTCGATCAACATCCCCCTCCATCCTCAACTCTCGAATCTCGAAGTCGAACACAACACCGAAGCTCTCACAGCGTCCACGACCGCACCTTGGGTGCTTACCACGACACCACCTTCCTTCGACCCACTAACTGAACATTTCCCAATATGGTACATTGCCATCCGCCCGCGACAGGCTATCTGTCAACAGCAAGCTGACGAATGCAGGTGGTCCTCGCAGCATCGATATGCACACGGGGCGGCAAGGCCGTCCTCTCGCGCCAGTTCCGTGAGATGCAGCGCTCCCGCATTGAAGCCCTCCTCGCCTCGTTCCCCAAGCTCGCCGACAGCAACACCCAGCACACCACCTGCGAACAGGACAATGTGCGCTACGTATACCAGCCGCTCGACGAGCTGTACATGGTCCTGATCACCAACCTGCAATCCAATATCCTGCAGGACATCAACTCGCTCCACCTCTTCGCCCAGGTCGTATCTTCAACATGCAAGTCCCTCGACGAGCGCGAGATCTTGAGAAATGCCTTCGAGCTGCTCACAGCTTTTGATGAGATTGTCACGCTGGGATACAGAGAGAACCTCACCATGAGCCAGATCAAGACATTCTTGGATATGGAGTCGCACGAGGAGCGCATCCAGGAGATCATCGCGCGGAACAAGGAGCTCGAGGCTTCCGAGGAGCGCAAGCGCAGGGCCAAGCAGCTGGAGATGCAGCGCAAGGAGATGTCGCGGTCGCAACGCGCTGGAGGTGGAATGGGAGGCGGCATGGGCGGCGGTATGGGCAGTGGCATGGGACGCCAGTCATCCTACCCTGCATTCACACCGAGCGCGCCTACACAGACGGTTCCCGACACATACGACAGCTACGAGGCATCGAAGAAGGCGCCGGCCAAGCCCCTGGCCCTGGGCAAGAAGGGCATGCAGCTCGGCAAGAAGAACAAGACCAACAGCGCCTTCGACCAGATCGCCGGCGATCTGCCCCCAGAGAGCGAGCCCCTCGTCGCACCCAAGGCCTCAGCACCCGCCGCTGCTGCCCCCGCCAGCGCCCGCCAATCGACCTCGAACGACCGCGAAGCCATCCACATCACCACCAACGAGACCATCTCGGCGCGCCTCGACCGCGAAGGCCTGCTCAAGTCCTTCGAAGTCAAGGGCGAGATGCAGCTCAAGATCAGCGACGCCTCCTTGACACAAGTGAAGCTGGACCTGCAAACCGGCGACACACGCGGCGCACAGCTAATGACACATCCCAAGGTCGACAAGACCGTATTCCGCAACTCGCAGGTCATCCAGCTGGCCGACACAACCAAGGGGTTCCCCGCAAACATGGGCATCGGCGTCATGAAGTGGAAGCTCGCACCGCGCGCAGACGACGTGTCAGACCCGCCCATCACGTTCCGCGTCTGGGTCGAGGAGAGCGGCAGCACCTTCAACATCACCGTCGAGTACGAACTCACCGGGTCCGCGCCGCTGAAGGACGTCACCGTCACGATCCCCTACGAGACCGACGAGCCGAACGTTGGCTCCTTCGACGCCGTGTACGAAGTTGCCGGCGACAGCATCGAGTGGAACATTGGCGCAGTCGATGAAAGCAACAGCTCTGGCAGCTTCGAGTTCGAGGCTCAGGCGAGCAGTGACGCCGAGTTCTTCCCCATGCGTGTGCGCTTCAGCAAGAGCACGCCGTTTGTCGATGTCGATGTATGTTGCACCTTGCCATTTACTGCTGGATTCGAGCTAACGCTACCTCCAGGTCTCCAACGTAACCCTCCTCTCCATGAACCAGGACATCAGCTTCACCAAGGACGTCCGCTCCACCGCCGATGTGTACGAGATCGCATAAGGAGACGCAGTCGTTTGAGATGCGGACGTTTGGGCTTCTGGAGTGGAGGGCTGGAAAGCATAGACTAGAGCCGATTCGAATGAACACAACGAGCGATTTGACTTGCTTCTCTGCCTGCGTCACATCTTGGTGTGCTGGCTGTAACTTCGAACAGATTGTTGAATTGAACATTGAACACGCAAAGGCGAGTGCAAGATCACGCTATGCACCAGCGTCTTCAACTCCGGACTAAAGCGCCGCCCATTCGATATGACAACCGCATGGGAATACGATAGCACATCACTCCATGAAACGTGTCTGGAAGTTGCAGTAGATTCATTACTCGGTCATACATCTATTTGCTCGACTATTTAACTCTGCAAGTCAAATCGTGGTATCCAACATAAACGCTTAATGAGGTGTTGCAATATACCGCCCGCTGAACGCTCGCTGATATGTGAAAGCTGTTGCCTGATGCGGACCGGTGTATTGTCGAAAGCCGTAAATGCACGTGATTTGTCGGCCGCCAAATATGTGTTGTGAAATGCACGCCGTCTCAGGCGCATAGAATAGCGTTGGAAGTATTCCCTGTGCTTTTCGAGGTCTGCTCAAACAACAGCGTCGCCAAGATAGCTGAAATCGTCCATGAGCATATCCAGCTGGCTCGTTGAGCTTTCCCGCTGGACACTGACCCTCTCTGGTCTCAGCGTGGCCTCACTCTGGATCGTCTCCTTGCTCTTGGATGCATCCTCAGGAAGACTGTATCCCTGGAAGCCGAGACCGAAGCACGCAGCCTGTCGTCTGGGCATAGTTTCAGGATGCTGGATATCGAGGTTGAAGAGATCAGAGCTGAAAGATATAGCTGAGAGACGGAGAGTGTTGAGGTTAAATTGTGGTGGTGTAGAGGTACGATCGGTGGCATAGTCTTCCCCGTCTCCTTCGTTGATCGTCGTTGTTTGGGCCTTTTTGAAGGCTTGCTCGGCGAAAGAGTAGCGGACCGACTGGCGCAGAGGTGACCCTGCATCGCTGGAAACGCTGGTCGCGGAGCTGAAGGTTGGCGATGCAACACCGTCATCTGAAGTCACATAGCTGTCGAAGCTACTCCATGTTGAGAAGTGGCTGCGTTGCTTCTCAGAGATCTGTGCTATGGGCTCTTCGTCGTTCTCGTAAGCTGACAGAATGTCGTCAGTCACTGCATCTTCTGTGTCTGCTTCTTCGATGGGTGTTGCCTCTTCGGACGACGAGGCATTGCCGGCAAACAAAGGTGCTGGAGTCAAGTATCGCGGAAGAGCAGGAAGGTTCTTCTGCAGTTGTGCCTCTCGCAAGGTAGAACTGCGACTTCCTCCGTAACTCGATGACGGACGCTCTTCGGTAGCCGGCAACAGGGACGGAACGGGACGCTTGAGCATCGGCGTAGGCTTGAAGAACTGAACTTCTCTAGCTTGTTGAATGCCACTCTCGAATTCGTGCTGGAACTTCGGTGACGAGACCCACGGGTCGGTTGCATATAGAATACGCTTTGTTCGTCTAGTGTCTGCTGAGTTGGCTCGACTGCGACCAGGCTCAACGTCGAACTCATCACTAATGATGGCCGGTAGGACGTACGATTGACGGCGATGTATGGGTGTCTCATTGGCTGGCAGCTCTGCTATGAAGGGCTGCGCGTCAGTGAAGGGGTCGACCGGATGAGACGAAAGTGGTGAAAAGTCTCTGGTGATGGTGGGTATCGAGAGCGGTGGAGGGCTGGACCGCTGTGGCCGAGAGAAGTTTCTGGGCGAACGTGGTGGTGTAGGCTGGAATGTTGGGAGAACACCATCAGCTGTTGTGCTAACGAGGACCGGTGCGCTGATTTGCATCTCTCGGACATCAGACGAGCTTCGCGACCGTGAGCGAGCTCGCTTGGAAGCAAACCTGTCCTTGAGCTCCTTGAAGTCTGCAAAGAGTGGTGTGGATGGAAGCAGTGGCGATGCAGACGCGCTTCTAGCATGTCGTGTTACATTTGGTGATAGGAACTGGTTTCCTGGAGGGTATGTAGCAGATTTCGGAGCCCAAGGCGAGGGCAAGGGCAAGGCATAGGCTTCGCGATTTGAGCTGCGACGCCGTGGAGACGGCAATGGCTTGCCAGGAGGCACAGGCGTCAGGTATCTGTCCTTTGGGTTGAGTGTGAACGCTGACGCATCTACAATAGAATTGCTTCGACTGCGCCCTTCGACTGGTATCTCGAGTACATTCACACTTTGCCCAGGTAGCAAAGGGCAAATTGTTGTCGAAGGTTGTGAAGGATTGTGACACTCCTTCTCGCCGTCAACTTCGTACTGTGAACGTCAGTAAGATCCGCCACAACAGCATATATACTAACATAGTACCAATATGTGCCACCCATCTTCAACGGGCCGTCTCGTTTCGGTGATAGCATGTCGAGGTCGCCGTCACAGAAGATTTCTGAGAATGTGAAGCAGCCTTTCCAGATGCTCCGCCCACCTCGGGTATCAAGATGAAGACTGTAGCGCTTGGAGAAGTTGTCCCAAGATCCGAGCAGGACTACACTACGGAGTGCGGTCGGGCATTGACTAGAGAAGGTTATAAGCTGCAGATGTCTGGCGGCGGCACAGAGGGGTTCACATACAAAAGAAACGTATGCAGCGTGGTGTTGTCCATGGTCATAAGCGCGGCGCAGCTAAGCCTTTCTGAGTAAGAAGGATGAAATGTGAAGCGTGTAGGCGTCTAAATGCTAGTATGCTGCGCGTAAAGGTATCAAAAATAGTATGCCATGGGAAACGGTGTGTTGGATTGCTGCAGCCGCCTCGGCTGTTTGGTCTGTTCGGATAATAGTCCTGCTGTCAAAACAAGGACGTTCGCTGATTGGAAGCTTTGCGTAACGTTCAGTGCAAGATGAAACCGATTCTCATGCGCCGATGCGTGTCTGCGGCGAGGCTGACTGGGGCTGATGCAGGCGCAAGGCTCAGGAGGACCGACAACTTGATCGTGTCCAACAAGAGTAAGCGTAGATATGCAGCCGGTCAGGACAGTCGATGCAGGTCTGCTTTGGAGTTGGTGGTCGTGATGTGCTTGCTCCGTATTGGTCGAATTAGCGCCAGTTGGTGATGTTCGCGAGGTGTGGTGATAATCCAGTCTGAGCGCTTAATGTCGACGTCCGAATCGCTGATGGATGTATTACTTAGAACACAGTGTCTGGTGGGGTCCAAAAAGCGTTGTATGTTGCTGTCTAAAAGTCGAGGTCAGGAAAGGTGCAAAAGCTGCGGTCGAGGCTGAGATGTACCTGTCAAGATGGGAACTAGATATGGCAGGACCTAGCGGACGGCAGCCATGGCGGCTTCTGTGTTAGCGAGTGGATGGCAGGAACAAACTTGCAGCAATTGCAAGGTTCGGATAGGACGACTGATGAGACGCCAGCGTGCACGCCCTCAATCAAGCTTCTGTCGCAATAAGCTATCACTGGCGGCGAACGTCGGCGGGTGGGAAAATCGTTTGACATCCCTCATTTCCAGGGCCATGGCCCGTCGAGTGCGTATCATGACTTGAGGAACATCTCCAACCAGGTATCGTGAGTCCTAAGGGGGAATGAACCATGGTCTTGCGTCCGAGCTCGCCGTCAGCCGCACGACGAGATCAGCATGGTGTTGCTCGTACATCGTCCCGCGAATATCTCGTAGGATCGAATCAGCCAGGGTGATTGCCTTGCCGGGGACTGAGCAGATCTCATTTGGTGACATCTCTTGCCGTTGTTGGCCAGCAACGTGCATGCGATTCAAGTTCGCGCGCGTTACTGGTAGCCCTTGCCCAATAAGGCACGGTTCAGGAGTGGGATCCACTCACATCAGCAGAGCCATCCACGAGGGGTCTAGCATCCCGCCGACCATGCATTGACGAACTCCAGCTGCTATGGTACCTTTGCTCGTGCACGACCAAGGTTTGGCATCTTTCGATAAACGAGGAGGCTCTTTCGATAAACGAGGAGGCAACGTGGTCTCGTAAAGCACGCAACTTTGCGGAGGGCCACGAACAGCGTTCACGGAACTGCCGGTGAACAGCTGAAACTCACGGCCTCCCCTCCGCCGCAGGCAGATTAAGGCTTACATAGCGCCAGAGTTCAGCAGCCTCGAAGCGCTGAAGGCGGCACAGCGCAGATCCAGTGCGCTATCAACCGCTGTCAGCCTGCGTCAAACTCTGATCAGTCAGAGCGCTTTGCGAGACGACACTGCCATGATTGCGATGTGCTGTTACTTGAAATGAGCGTCTGTTACGCATCGATGACGGTGGCGCACTGATCGAAGAGCTGCCGCATGCCGGTTAGCAATCGCTGTTCCTTGGATTCCCACAGCCATGCAGTGGGGATCCCAACCTCGTTTAATCTCCACCACGGTACGGTCTCGGTTGCCGGCTCTAGGGCCACGCAAGGTTTATCAACATTTTCAACAAACTCAGAAGACGGGACATCGTCGACATCGGATGAAGGCCCTTTAAGGTTCCACAGGAGGCTGGTTGAGGCTGGTGACACCCGCTACGGTAACAAGCACGTTCGCCATCTCCTGCAGGGTCAGTGGGGAAGCAACAGGTGACACACCACAGAGTTGATCAGCAGGCTGTGCAATGACATGCGTGCTCCAATAATCGCGAATTGAGGGTCGCACAGCAGTCAAGAAGTGGTTGCAAGAGTACATTGTTCATTGATGCACGATGTTGACGTGGCAAGCAAATCTGCCTTGCTCACTGGAAGCTCGTCTCTAAGATGCCTGGTTTGCGGTCCTCCAAGTCGAGGATCATCTGTCCAAACAAGCCATTGGCCCACGAGAACCACTGCCTTGTCCAGTCACTCTGGTTGAAGCTGTTGATGCTCTCGTGTATCAAGCCAAGCCTATCGGTACTACTTACGATTTGCCTGAGCTCGTTTGTGATCTCATCGTCGTTGTCACTCGTTAAGATGCGGACGATAGACGCCATGGGCCATGCCATGCCTGGACCTTGGTGCGGTCCTCCAACGGCGCTGATGACCGGTCCACGCATGTAGTAAGGGTTGGTGGCGCTCAAGACAAGGTTTCTTGTGTTGGTGTAGGTTTGCTCATCGATACGATACCCAACAAAGGGTGCAGAGAGCAGCCCAGGAATGTTGGCATCGTCCATGATGGCAGTCGAGCCAAAACCATCGACTTCGAAGGCGTAGACCTTGCCGAAGGTGGGATGGTTGACCGTGCCATGGGTTTCGATAGCGTTGCGAAGCGAATTTGACAAATCCGACATTTGCTGGGCGAGTGACGCTGAGTTGCTCGCACTGAGCTTTCCCATGATCTCAGCTGTGGTGTTGAGATTAGCACTGAACATCATGTTCGCTGATATGTAGAGTTGAAAGATCGTCGCATCGTCGCTAGGTCGGAAACCACTCCTGATAAGACCAGTGCCATTTGCAACGGGATTGCCCAGGCCATCATTAGCGAATGTCTCGGTCGCACGTGTTGTCAAGCGTGTGAAAGTATATGGACTCTCCAGGACTTCGCCTTCCGGACCATATGTGGGTTGCATCATGTCGTGTGCTACTTTTAGGACTGCCTCGATCGCGGAAGTCCATTTGAACTTCCCAAAGAACTCATAGTCGCCCGTCGCCTTGTAGTAGTCCGTAGAAATTTGCAGGAATGCTGCCAGTGAGTCGAGCTCGTACTTGCACTCGAATACTGATTGGTTGGAGTAAGTTGGAAAGACCGTGTCCTCACTCGCTGCATCGTTCACAGCGATATCGATACCACTTTCCACGGGTGGCTGAAAGGAATTACAGTAGGGTGAGGTGAGGAGGTAGCGAGCCTGGAGGTTGATGACGCCGCGATAAAGACTTGCGATGGAGTTTGGATCACTGCTAGCGTTCAGAAGTGGCAGATAGCTTTGCATCTGGTTCGACGAGTCCCGGAGCCACATTGCGTTGATATCGCCTGTGATGACGAAGGTGAGTTCTTCATCTGCATTGTCCGCTGCAGTCCCTTTCCAACGGATGGCCGTATCGAGTGTATTGGGGTATGAGTTCAGGAACAGTCGATATAGATCGGGGTCCTTTATGACCGTTTCGAAACGTGTGATTGTGTCTTCCACTCCCTGGCTCTTGAAAGTTCGGCACTCCTCCGTGGGGCGCTGATAAGCCAGCTGGTATTTCCCGGAGCTCAGAGGCTCATGAATCTCCTTTGCGTAGTCGGTGTATTCTGGACATTGTGCTGAGATCAAAGCAGGCAAGAGGCAAGCAGCCCTGAGCACGTCACGCGGTCGCATTGTGAGAATGGTAACGAAGGAGGTGAAGTGCAAGAGTAGATCCTGCAACACCAGAGAGACATGATACTCAAGCTCCATTATGTACATCCAACCACGGCGCGCGAGGTAGTCCGAAGTCTCGTGTCCGACGTCGATCCGCATTTCACGTTGCTCTTCCCCGCCGTTGATCCATGAAGGGGAGTCCTGCCGGATGTAACGTAGCAATTGATGAAGCTATTCAGCAATAGAGTACCGTCGGTCGACGTCATTAGGCTCGTCGGTGTGTAAAGGTTGTTAGCAGATGCGGAGCTAGGCATGGAAAGGCAGTCAAAAGGAGAAGGTGCCAGTCTCTACGGCAGCCTGCTATAGGCTCACGCTTGCACGCTGCTGCATCCATGAGTTCGAGGGTAGACGGACCGTCAAATGACCGAGCAACAAAGGTGTGGATCGCGACATGGAGCGGACATGGAGCGTCTCGGTGGGATTGCGGGGTGGCTGCAGGTCTCTTCCGGCTCCGGCCTACAGCAGTCCGACGATGCTAAATGTTGGCACGACACCCATTTTTCGGAGCACTCCATTTCATGGATGAAGTCAATTGAGCGATAGCTGGTTGCTAGCAACGGGATGCTGACGGGCTGTCGTGAATGTGACACCAACAGGACAAGGCTGTTGAGGCTCTCAAATGTGGGGCGGCAATGCTCGGGCCGATCTCTCACAAGGTGGACTGGAACAACCTCCTGATGTCACGATGCCTCGCGATCCAACGAAACACTATCCATGATGGAGCGTTGATGCCACTCTGTCGTACCGCATTGTGCGGCAGCTGCCAGCCAGAGGTCTACAGGCCGAAAGACGTTCCTTCAAAATGAAGCAGAAGAGTCCAGCGTGCAACAAAAGAGTCTGTTTTCGACAGCTCATGATGGTCACGATAGCTGCGAGTGTCTGATCATAGAGACGACCTCTTGTGTTCACAAAGAGCCCACTTGACTGTTAATGCGGACCAGGAGGACCCACAGGAACAGCAACAGCGCCTCAACTTCTGCATGGTCGTACATTAGAGGCCTTGCCCTCCAGCGAACGTATCTGAGCATTGGCTTCTATATTGTAATCTCAAGCATCGGCCATTGCCGTTGATCATGAAAGTGGCCGGCTTTTGCGTAGCAGATTGCATCGACTGCATTGTTCGCGAACACTGGACCCTGTCAACGAACAATGCTCACTTTTTTTCCACCCATGCTTACTGGCAAATTCGGCGCCATCGTTAGGTTTGCTCGACTGGATGCAGTGCATGAACAACGCTCGCTTTCCTGACCTCATAAAGAATCTACCAACTTTCGCCAAGGAGAACGCCCAGCAAACCAAGACGAACAGGCGTACTCAACCGGCCCACAAGGAGTATCTGAAGCGACAGCGAGCATCTTACGCAGTAGATACGATTCCATTTCTACCCATGGCTGGTCGCGGCGAATACCAGAAGCAGCTGGCTGCTCTCTGGACTACAGCGAAAGCGAACAACCTGAAGTTCACGGACATTATGCCCGAGGATATGGAAGAGGAGTTCTCACAGTTAAAGGAACTTCAGGAAGCTCGAGATATGGTCAAAACCCTTCAAGAGCGCGAGGATCAGCTGCAGGCGGCGAAAGAGGCGATGAACAAGGACCTGAACGAGAAGCAAGCGGAGATTGACAACCTTCCAGCCGAATACCAGTCTGCAAAGATTGACTTACAGCAAGCTCAGCGTCAGATTGCCAACAACAAAGACACCATCGATGATCTCAACAACCGCATCGAGCGCTACCGTGCCCAAGCCAAGGACGTTCTAGTGAATAAAAAGACGGATGCGGCCGCTGCTGAGAGGCTCGAGAACTTGCAAATGCAGGTACAGGATCAGCAGACAGTCATCCAAAAGCTCAAGGACGATAATCGCAAGTCCACTGCGCTGTCCGAACAATATCGCGAGACCGATCGAAAGGCTCTGAAGCGCAAAGACAATCTGCTGGCGAAGAAAGACTCGGAGTTGACAGAGAAAATGAAGCAGCTGGCTGACAAAGAAGCTGAATTGCTGGAGGCTGCCCATGCCCTGGCAGAGAAAGACAACGAAATAGAGCATCTAGAAGATCTGCTCACCGGTTTGCGCGACCAGATGCAGAAGTCAAAGGGCCACACTACCGCTATGGGCGGTGAGAACGGTGTGGAGCCGCTGACCGATTCGTTGCACGATGAATTTCTTGCCGCGCAAGCAGAGAACATCGATCTGCTGCAGCGCAACCTGCGTCTGGCCGAAGACAATCGCGCTCTGGAGGAACAGCATATCCAGATGAAGACACAGCTTCAGGAGACTCTTGCTTCGCACGAGTCGTCCGATCATGTCTTTGCTGCTGTTGTGTCTGAGACCAAGACATTGTTCCGTTTTTACCAAGCCTCATCCCAGGTTGTTCACTCATTCGCTGACTTCTTCTCATCAGGCAACGCCACCGTTGAGTCATTCACCAAGATCGAGGAACAGCTTGATTCAGCGCAGGAGGCTCTCAAGGGCTATTTCCAAGTCAAAGACGTGATTCGAGTCATTCCTGAGTCATCGGACACGGAACAGGTCGTGTTGTGCAAAGAGCTGGACTCTCTTGCAGCGACGGCCTCCGACTCAGTGAGCAACTTGGAAACTCTCCATGTAGTCTTGTGGTCTTTCCTCAGCCAGCTGTCTCACGATCCGAAGATGATGACAAATCTGAATGGTGCGTTGTGTGACGAAGAACGGCGTCGTAAGGGTATTGTTGACGTATCAATCGCAGCTGGCCAAGATGGATAGACGAGATGAAGTAGTATCAAGATCGCATGCTGAAGGGAAATATGAACTCAGTAATGTTCTGGAACTTACCACGACTGTCAGCGTTTCCATAGCTGAGGACACAGGAGATAGTAGTCAATAATATCATATCAGCACTGCATTGTGCAGATAGCATAAACAAAAGAAGTTTTCCATCCTGTGATGATTTCCACAGGGTATATTTTCATTGTGACTGATTGCCACTTTTGTTACAGGGTATAAAAGTTAAGTGTTTAGTAAGATGTGTTGAGCGCACCTGTCTGTTGCGCATCCATCTTTCCCATGCCCGCACCTGCTGCATCCTTCGACACCGCAGGCGCACTTCGAGAGGCACGAGTGCTTCCTGTTCTTGATGCTCGCTTCACCAAAAGTAATTACCCAGATACCTCTGGCAATGTTCTTATATGCCTGTGGCGGCCCAGGCCGCCGAGGAGTTGATAGCGACCATTCTTACAGCAACTACAGCGTGCCATCGCGCAACATGCCCGGACTGTTCAGCGCACGCGATCACATTGTGGGACGTCACGCAATGCGCCTCACTTTAGGGGGCTACGCTTCTCTTCTTCTGCTGAAGGTAGCGAGCGACAATGTTGGCTCGGGAACGGGTGCTATTTCACTGCCGTCTGCTTCTGGGTCGCGTCTTTCGGAATGGTGGCGCTTATCCTGCTCACGGCTTACCAGCGTCTGGATCTCTACCTTTTGAAGCTGCAGCTCTTCGTCCTTCGTCTTCGGCTACATCTTGTGCTTCTTCGACTATCGCTTCTGCGTCTTCGGGTATACCTCGCACGTATAAGTGGTCCACAAGTTAGTGGCTTTGGCGCAACGAGTTACACACTCTACTTGTTTGCTTGCATCTGATCGTAGTCGTTCGCTGGCTCATTTGGTCAGACGCAACGACAGGTGAACGGCTTCCTTCGGAGGTCATCATTTCAGGAAAGCACTGACAAGCAACAGACTTCCACCTGACCTCTGCTTCAACATCACACACACTCTCGAGTGCCTTTCACACTGTGTCCAGCCTCCAACACCACTGTCATGTAAGTCGCCTCGTCATTGTTCGCGAGAAGGCATGTGACAAGCTGACAAACCAAGCCCGGCGCACCTTCGCATTCCAGCGACTACCTCGAACATCGCGATCATTATTACGATAGGAACCACCGCTCTTGTTTCGGCCTGGGCGCGGCTCCGTTCGCAATGGATTCTTTTGCTTCTCGCCTGGACCACAAACTGCGTTGTCTACCTCACGATCATCATGCGCTTCCAATCCTTCACTACTCGCTCCGTTCCGTGGATCGTCTGGCACTCACTGGGTCAATGCCTTGTCATAAGTTACTACTTCAACGATCGGTGGTATTGGACCTGGAGGCTCGGAACACTCCAGATTAGGTGACCTACCGTCGTGCTCTTTGGGAGGTTCGTTTGGGCGTTCGTCTATCGTGCGCGCTGTGGAAGATACACGGGTGGTGTTCTGAACTTTGGACTGAGGAAGGCTTGAGGCTCGTGAGGCGGGATCGTGGTCGACCCTGGCTTGAGCAGAGAGCGGATGTCCGGTCTCTGGTACCTTCGATATTGTTGAGGGTAGCACCTACGGCTTTGGGAGGCTATCAAGGGGTACAGACTCGGTGAGAGGAATCTGTGTGTTGTCTACTTTCCGGCTCCGGTGGCGCGGCACTGGTGTCATTAGACAATAGACTGCATTGTTGCAAGTCGGTTTTGATGTTGTGCGGCCCGCTTGCAACCTTGGAACATCCGGAGCCCGTTGAACCCCCTCCTGAGGTCCCTCCGACCAGCAAAAGCAAGCAATCCCTTATTCAGCTTGAACCCTGCTTTGTGCTGCGATAAATACTTATTGTACCGACTTCATCACCCCTATCTCTGGAGCTCGTACTGACACCGACCTTGCAATCTTCACACTTAGACACGCACGATGACTTCTGCTGCGAAGCGCAAAGCTGTCACAGAGGTCGGAAACAACGCTGCTGAACGAAGCAAGCGAACACGAAGGTGTGTAGACAACGCCCGTCTCGAACGGAATATGTTGATTCTCAGACATGCTAAGGTACCTACGCCAGGATCGGCAAAGACTGGTCTCTCGATGCCAGTTTCTATGGGCTCAACGCTAAGGAGCGCGGTGACTTGCTTGATACTCTCAAAGCTACCAAAGAGTGTATATCTTACAGCTTCTTTGTGCTTATACTGAATCTTTACTCGTCGATGTCTGGACAAGATGGATGACTTGGAAGAAAGGCAAGTACGAAGATAGTGGAAGTGGCCGTGCTACATGCTAACTCCTCAGGCAACTCGAAGAAGATGCAACCTACAATCAGAGCTAGAGCCTGCCGAACTTGATGAGGAAGATCTCGACGAAGAAGGGAACTATGAAGGCGAAATGAGCGATGGCGAAGACCCATGGCAGGCAGCTACTCGAAGAAATCTTGAAGATCGTGCAGAGATAATAAGAGAAGAGTATGAGCCGGAGCTTGCACCCCTGAGGAAGTAGGTAATACCTGGATATGGGGAACAGGATTAATGATCTCAGGCAGCTAGATGACTTGCTGGAACGGCTCGTTGCAATCCAAAGGCCGTCCTTGACTTCCCTGACTGCAATACTGTGCAGCAAGATACCCGAGAGCTTCGCGACTCTACTTACGCGCAGTTCTAGGACTTGAGGAGCAAATGGAACATCGAATGGGATCTGCAACGCTATTACAAAGGACTGTCGGAGGACCACACGAACGACGAGCCTCCAAACTTTAGCAAGATATCGTCTTTGCCATGCTTCACAAAATCAGACTTCACCGGACCGACCGCTACGGATGAAGCTGTGCAGATGTCCTACAGAAGAAGCAATCTCAAGTTGGCTTGCACGAAGATTCATTCCTTCTTGTATGAAACTCGGTTTGGCACCAGTCGTCGCCCGCATGAGCATATCCGGAAATTCGAAATCAACATTGACCGGATTACCAAGAAAGATCCTTCGAATTGGTACAAGGTTCGGAAGTATTGCCTGGAAGCCTTGACGACTCTTGCGCAAGATTCAAAGAAGCCTGCGCAAGGTCTGGAGAAGCCCGCACAAGATCTAAAGAAGTTCACGAACGATTTGGAGGTAGTCGTACGCGTGGATTGTGGGTTTGTAGGTGACGGACAGCCTCGCGCTGTACTGGATGCTTTGAAGCCTCATTTCGAGCGTCTTCAGGCATTGCCGACAACACACGTTGAAGTGCTTGGCGTGTACCTGTTCGTGTATACTCCCTATGCCAGTCAGGAAGTCAAGGAAAGGATTCGAGAAATGGAGAGTCTTGACAGCTACTACGGGTGCAAAGGCTGGGAAGATTGGCTGCAGCAGAAGAAGAAGGAATTGCTCGAAAGCTTGCCACTGCTGAGTCGGTATGGCGACGAGGACAATAGCAAAGCGGACAATATCAAGGTAAGTTGCAGTACGCTGCTTCACGATTCTCGAGGCGTGGACCTTGTGACAGATGTGGACCGCTGTTCGGGACAAACACGAATAGCATAAGGGGAAGGGCGCCGCTAAGTAAGGCTTGATGTGAGATCAGCTAATGGTTCAACACCACTACGTCGTGGGCTGCACTAGCAGACGTAGTTGAGCACTTTCATAGGATGCTCAAGCAATTTGAAGATACCCTCTGTTGAATCATTGCTCAAACATCTTTGTCATGACGCTCAGGCATAGGTTACGCTTTTGTGAGAAGACGACCTTCTTGGGGCAGTTGAGAGAAAATGGGTATTGACAAGCCGGCGTTCGCTGTTGAGAGCTCGGGGCCGGGTTCTGCTGGTCCGGCGTTCGCTCTCAAAAGAGCCTATGTTGTGGCGTGACAGGGATCGAAAGTTCAAGGATTGAGAAGTAATCATCCTCGACAGTGTGGGATGGAATATACCCCACGGCAAGTTTTCAGAGAGGTCTTTATCCGGTTTAGATGCCAAAGGGCTCGTACATTATGCTGCGGTCCACCCAAACATGTTTTAGAGTGAAGAGATGAAATATATTTTCAATGCTCTGTGATACTCCTGGCTAGGGGACATACTTGAAAGTCAGTACACTCCCACAATCACCCACGTGTCGGCCCTTCTGGCTGCGAAATCGCACATACGGGTGCCATGTCTCACACAATCACGGAAGGGTGTACGAGGTGACACTTCGATTTGGCGCGTGAATGCTGTGACCTCCGGGGACAGCGGAAAGGCAGCCGAGTGAGTTCTGCTAGCGCACAAAGAAGCCGTAAGCTTTCGAGTCAGGCGTGACCGATGAGAACTACCGTCCGGCCCGAGCAGTAGTCTTCGGCAACGGGTGAAAAAGGGAGAAGTAGCCACACGAAGTCGCAGTGTTGTGTTCGAAACTTGATGTTGGTGGTTGATGATGACGGAGGACGTTTTGATCTAGCCGTGCCTGAAGATCCTCGCCTAAGCGACGGGCCTTGCAAGCCATTCGCACGAGACCCAAGCGTACCAAGATGGCGGCTTTCAGCCCGGGGTGACATGTCGTTCCGCACGTTGCGGAGTGGACGACGTAACTGACACTTATCGGACAGCACTTCGACCCCCCGGCGCCGCGTGCTCCTTCCTGATCACAAAGCAGCTGCACTTGCCCAATCAGCCACTCACGGCGCGGAAATTAGGAAGGAATATCCTTGCAGCCCTAACAATCCCGTCGGCTCTCTGTCATCGTTCGAATCGAAGACGACGTCCAGAAGCCCAAGGAACGCATATCATACACCGCTGCGCTGACCGTGCGCGCAAAGAAAAAAGAGCTATTACTATTACCATACTGCTATTGCACCAGAGCCCAACGATGGAGGTGAGCGCCCACTGCATTCTTTTCCCTCTGCTGCCCTACCCTGTTGCGTCATCTTTGAGATAGCTTTCCTTCTGCTTGCACCCTCTGTGTAGCGACACCCTGCGCCGTACAACCCTTTCCTTCTTCATTCGCAACCGCACGCGTGCGCTCGCTCCTGTCTCAGCCCTATCGCTGCGGCGTTGCCATGCCTTGAGTGGGCTCTTGTACCATCACCAAGGGTGCCTGCCTACGCGTGTTACTCTTGTAGTACCACACGGCGAGCTCTGATTGCTCCATCACTCTGTCAATTTTTTGTCTTCACCGCGACTTCTCCCCTCACAGTCCCTGCGTTGGTGGCTGGGCTGTTTACCATTTCCACGCCATTTCCATTATCTGCGGGCCGGGATAGAAAGTTAGGAAGGGACCTGCACGCGACACCGCGACATGCCAAGCAGGTGAAAGGGAAGAAGAGTCAACAACACTCGCGCTCTGCTGCCTGTTTCACGTGTCATTTCATCTTTCTCCAGTCGTCATTCAGCTTTATACCCTGTACTACTATTATCTTGCATCATGAGTCGTCGTCCGAGCCGGCAGGTGTCCGCATTCTCAGCGGAAGGTCTTGGGCAGCAGATCTATGTGGATGATGGAGCGCGGCGGCCGTCGGTGCAATCTGTCGTGCAAGCGTCGAGTTTGAAGCCAGGAGCACAGTTGACCATGGAACGTTTCCTGCAGGATCTACCCAGCGCCGATCAACCGCCGGTTGACTTCAGCCAACAATATCACACAGGCCGCATCCCGAATAGTAAAGGGAGAGATGCTAAGCCTAGATTGCTCCTCATGGGTCAAAGGAGGTGAGGCAGTCCGTGATTGTTGAAGAAATGTGGCTGACCTGCTTCACTAGGAGTGGCAAGTCGTCAATAGCCAACGTGGTGTTCCACAAGCTTCCCCCAAGTGAAACGCTGTTTCTCGAGACCACTTATAGGATAAAGAAGGAATCGATGCAGTGAGTGCAGATAGCTGACACTTGGAGCCAGCTTACTTACTTGTGCAGCTCGTTTATGGACTTCCAAGTTTGGGACTTGCCTGGGCACCTGGACTACTTCGATCCTGCTTTCGACACAGATAACATCTTCGATGAGATCGGCGCGCTCATATGGGTCATTGATGCACAGGACGAATACCTTGACGCTATCCAGAGACTCAACCTTACGATCCTCAACCTGCAACATTCATATCCCAACATCAACATTGAGGTATTCGTACACAAGGTTGATGGGCTATCAGACGACTTCCGTGGCGACACATTTCGCGATATCATTCAGAGAGTACAGGACGAACTCAGCGACAACGGCTATGAGCAAGCACCCATCTCGTTCTACCAGACCAGCATTTACGATCACTCTATATTTGAAGGCTTCAGCAAAGTCATCCAAAAGCTGATACCGCAACTGCCAACTCTCGAAGCGCTACTGAACAATCTCTGTGCCGCATGCAATATCGAAAAGGCCTATCTGTTCGACATCATGAGCAAGATCTATGTAGCGACCGATACAACACCGACAGACATTGGGAACTACGAGATCTGCTCAGACTACATCGATGTCGTTGTGGATGTTGCAGAAATCTACGGATACGAACGCGAGAACCAGACACCGGAGGAGGAATTGCTCGAGAAGGGCAACGGGGACGCCGAGAGCCTGATCACCATGGAACGCAAGGGAGCCAGGTATCTGTACTTGCGAGAGCTGAATAAGTAAGTAATGCGGGTTTGCCTGACAGAACTGCCATCTAACGACGATACAGGTATCTTGCGCTCGTCTGCATTATGGGTGACGATAGCCCCGCTGAGAAGAAGGCCATCATCGACTACAATGTCGGTGTGTTCCAAGCAGGATTGAGGAAGGTGTTCCCCAAAGGTGATCGGGAGGCTCAGATTGAGATTGTGGCCACAAACGATGCAGCCCCATAGCAGAGCGTCATCTCACTGTGCCGAAACACGACGAAGGGGGAGGGCTGGATCTTTCGCGGACGACGCCCAGAAGTATGAGTCGTGTCTCCATAGACATGGCGACCGACATCACAATGAACCTCTTCTGTAGAACAAAGAGGCCATACAAATGCAGTCACAAAGTCACAATACCTGTATTCGCTCTAGAAGCTCCATTGAGTGTGGATGTGGCTGATGCTAGTAGAAGAGGTGCGGCCAATCGCTGCGCACGGAAACGGGATGATCTGCGTCACTGCCGCTCTTCTGCCGAATGTGGACTCTCACAGCTCCAAGCTTGGTGCAATTTATCTCCGCTACCTCGGACGGCTACCCACCCCTCTTGCTGGAAGTGACGACGTGTCTGTTTAAATTGGTCTACCCTTGAAACCTGTTCCTTAGAGTGCAAATTGGGAGCAGAAGAGGTAAGCACGTAGCATCCGCAGTTTCCACGTGAAGCTTGAATCAGCACACATGTCCTGACATTAGCAGCCACAGAACACACCACCCCATACGACAACACTCACAAGTCTCACGTGCCTAGCAGTTGCCTTGTAGTCCACTACTTGCCGGCAACATGTCGACTCCAGCCCGCTACCGCAAGCCGGCTACCACATCAGCCACAGCCAGCACCTCCGAAGCCAGTCACGAAGACACAGTCCCCATTGAGCACGCGTCTGCGCCCGCTACCGGCCATGATCATACGGCGTCAATTCCGCGCGCACCCGCGTCGACCACAGACGCCAAGAAGGAGCTGAAAGCCGCTGTCAACGAGCAAGCAGCCAAGACGTCGAAAGGTTTCTCTGTCCTCGATGTCCTGAGGGTGCTGGGCGGTCTGGCACTGCTCAGCGCGGGATTGAGCTATCTGAGCACCAGCGGCGAGAGCATGACTTGGGGCTACAACGCCAAGTGGACGCGGATGCGGGAGTGGAAAAACGTCTTGGTAAGTACTCTTGCCTCTCTAGCGCCCTCTACCTACGTGTGCACCTGCTAAATCTACGCAGAAAGGCGAAGTCCAGCTCACCGACATGGAGCTAACCAAATACGACGGCTCCGACCCAACAAAACCCATCTACCTCGCGCTCAACGGCACAATTTACGATGTTAGTGCAAGCCCGCAGACCTACGGGCCCGGTGGCAGCTACCACTTCTTCGCAGGCCGCGACGCCGCGCGCGCCTTCCTGACGGGCTGCTTCGCTGAAGACGCAGTCCCGGACCTGCGCGGGGTGGAGCGCATGTTCATGCCCGTGGATCCAGAGGAAAAGGAAGACGCAACACCCGAGATCATCGAGGCAGCCAAGAGCAGGAAGCGGCTGACCAGCGCTGAGCAGAAGAACAGGAAGGCCCAGGAGGTCAGGCAGGCAAAGCAGAAGATGGTGCAGGGCTTGGAGAGCTGGCATGCGCTGTTTAGGGGCGATAAGGGGAAGCCGTATTTTAGAGCGGGGACGATCAAGAGGCCGAGCGGCTGGGAAAAGTATCTCCCTGAGAAGCCGTTGTGTGCGCAGGCGGAGAAGAGCAGGCCGGTGAGGAAGTATGAGTAGATATCTGTATGTCAAGGCAGGGTTTAGACAGATCCGGTATCAATTCGCTACCCTGCAGCATACTATACTGGACCGTAAGCACTGAGGACGAGGAGAGCGAATCTATGCAAGTGATGGGGAACCCATCGTAGTGGGTGACGTTAAGCGTTCAGCCGAGCCATATGGAGCAGTCAATGACGTGAGAGCACATCTGCCAGAGAGGCACCATTCGAAGGCGATGCTTCAGGTGTGAAGTACCTCTCAGGTAGACAAACGGGTCATCCCATCCAGTCATCCTATCCAACGTTCAGCAGCGTCCATCGGACCGACCTCGATGCTGCGCGCTCTGCAACCCGTCCATGACACCTCTATTCGACATCAATCACAAGTTCGTGGTAACATAGTGTTCGGTTCGGATATCTTTTTCATTCAATACATAACCGACACGGCCCACAGGCGCGGTGCTGTACCTCCGCCTGTCCTCCCTTCATTTCCTTCCTTTGTGAAGACCCGTTCGCGCTAACGCCGTTGGTAACTGGGAAAGAGGAATGTCGTTGAAAGCTGAAAAGGAGCACCGATGTTCGTCTACTTCATTACTGGGGATGGAGATTTACTCAGCATCACCGACAGCACGGGCTGTGTTGCGTCAGCGGTATTCTCAACGCCTCTCGAGCGAGTGTGACAGCCGAGCGAGCGCTCGACTGGCTTAGGGAAACGCACTGTAGACGGACAGCTTCGAGTGACCGACAACCTTCTTGATCTGGCCCTGAGCCTCGAGGTCCTTGAGGGCTTTCCTGGCGAGCGAGCCGTTGATCTTGAGACGGTCGACGAGGGTGGCAACGGTGATCAGGCGGTACGACTGGACATCCTTGTTGAGCTTGTCGGTGACGTTCTTGTCGAGGACGACAGCGTGCTGGGCCTTGTCCTTGACTACACTTCAATCAGCACAGCTCTCGCACTTGATCTCGTTGCGCGTTTCGGGTATTGCGATTGGATATTGTTGGCGCTCGTGGTGCGCGCTGGGAAGGCGGTGCGAGTGTCGGTCACGTACCCTTGCCCTTGGACCACTTCTTCTTCTGCTTCTTGCCTCCGGTTGCTGAGGGAGCCATTTTGTCGATGTGTGAGTGTCTGGTCTGAGGAATCGAGGGCGTCAGAGCAGAAGACTCAAAATGGGGTTGCGCGGTGGGCGCCAAGCAGACCCACTCACTCGCACCTTCGTCCAAGCGAAGCCGCTAGTGCCGGAAGGGAAGAACATCAACTTCACCACCTCGATAATGTGCGGCACCCACAATTGCAATTAAAATCTGGATGGGCATCATTAATTGAGAACAGCATGGTACTGCATCTGAGTCGTTAATCTCGACTGCCCGATCGAAGGGGTGGATGCCTCGCAGCGTTACTACGTCCTCACCCAACCCCACCGCGACATGCACCGGAATGCTCAAACAATCGAGAGTACGCATCGTTCAAGACGAGTGTAAGAAGATCGCAATTGTACTACAGTATAAGTATAATCAGCATCCAAACTTCTCAGTGATGCAACTCCTTGAATCACAGTTGCCCATTTTTCCATTACACTCCGGCTTCTCAGATATTCACCACGAGAATGTCCAAAACCCCATACCATCAAAGAAATCTTTCTTATCGAATCCCCTCAAAACCGAACTTTTCGCTCATATGACAGCACAGCCCCTTCCCTTCTCCCTTTCGCCCTTCCTAACTCTCTACTATGTTTCCACTCGGCCTCTTCCGCCTGCGGATTTGCAATGTCCAGCATACATTGCGCACATGCCTTGTGATTGCAGCGCGGCGCGCGGAAGAAGTTCTGACATGGAGCTGCGTGGATGACGCTTGAAGCGTTGCTGGGGCCTCGATTGTGGTATGCGCAGCGGTGGCAGCGCCAGGCCGTTGTGGTCTCGAGATGCTATGGATCTTCAGGAGGATATGACCTTGAGGAGACTTCACGATGCAAAGAATTGCGATCTAGAGCTGCACAGACTCGATGACGGGGCAAGATGTAGGTCGAGCGTATGTGAAGACAGACTCGATCGCTACGGTCAAGGGAAGGAAGGTTACGTGACCTGACATCTGCAGCCTCGTCACTTGAAGCATTCACTAAGCGCGTATATATAACCTATTCAGAGCAGTGATGTTCTAGACACAGACAACGCACAATGGCCAACATGCACACACAACCCTGCTGTATCCTCTCACATCTCGACCACTCGCGCCAACGCTTTCCACTGCGTGGCTTTTGCGAGCATGGCGTCTGTTGTACTGCTCATGTAAAGAGTGAGCCAGAGCAAGAGAGCTTGAAGACAGAGAAAGCTGCTATAGGCGAAGTGTATGACACGAGAGACAGAGAGACTGTACTCGAAGACATCAAGAAGCATATCGAGGAAGGAGAGTGACCGCATCATACAGAGCGGTCGGTGGGCTCTAAGTGAGCTTTGAAGGTGGAAGTATACTGTATTGGTGGCAGTGTGAGTGGATGTGCATTGGTGCATTCGAGCATTCACGCAAGTCGAAGGTTCTATAGCGAGTGCTCGCACTAAGGTGTCGAGTTTCATCATATCCTGCACGGGTACAGAGAAGCATCAGACAACACTGGGGTTTCGAGGGCAAGGAGGTAACTGTTGAAATATGATTGTATTCAAACAATGGTAACCGTCATAGAAATGCTCCATTAACATGCTAATCCAAACACTGAGTATGCAACCTATACCGGGGTATCTTGAGACTTTTCCGAGCCAAACACCCCTCAATCCAAACGCCTAGTAATATCAAGTCGAGGTCAGACGATGTGCAACATGCTATGAGACACCGTTCCAGTTCATGTCGCCACCTTGTTGCTGCATACGCTGCTGCTGCTGTTGCTGAGCCTGGCGCATCATCATCATCTGCTGCACCTGCTGCTGGTTCATCTGACCCATGTTCATTTGGCCCATATTCATACCCTGCATGCCCTGCATACCTTGCATGCCTTGCATAGCCTGCTGCATGTTGCCCATATTGCCCATGTTACCCATGTTACCCATGTTGCCCATGTTCTGCATGTTTTGCATGTTCATGCCTTGCATGTTGTTCATCATGCCCTGAGGCATTTGGCCGCCTTGCTGCATAGCCTGTTGACGCATGCGCATGATCTGATCATTACGTGCTTGCTGTGCGCGCTGCTGAAGGAGGGCCTGCTGGTATTGCTGCATTTGCATGGGGTTCTGGCCGGCTTGCACTTGGCCCTGCATACCCTGATTCATGTTCATCTGGTTCTGGCCCATCTGTTGCTGGGCTTGCTGAAGCTGGGCTTGCTCCTTGCTGCGAATGAGCTGCTCGAGCTGATGCATTTGCGCGACGTGCTGTTGAGGCACCTGCTGGCCGAATGTTGCCAGCAGGTGCTGCTTGCGTTGCTGGTAATGTGCGCGTAGTTGCTGCACGCTCATGTTGGCCATGTTATTGCCAGCTTGCTGGTTGGGCATGGCCTGTTGTTGACCTTGCGGCGACATTTGGTTCATGCCATGCTGTTGCTGCTGCTGTTGAGCCTGTTGAGCCTGCGCCTGCTTGAGCTGATTGAAGTAACCTTGTGCAAGACGCTGTTGGTGCATTTGCTGGGTCTGCCCCGGGGGCACGCCATTCTGCTGGATGTGCATAAGAGCCTTCTGCATCGCCATTTGTTGCAGGTTCTGCGCACCACCACCAGGGGACATGCCGTTCATTTGCTGGGCCTGCAATTGCTGCAAGCGCAGCTGCTGCATACGCTGCTGGTTCTGTTGGGCTTGCAGAGCTTGCATCTGCTCAGTGGTCATGTTCTGAGCCTGCGGTGTCTGCATCATGATCGGCGTTGCACCCTGTACCTGCAGAGAAGGACTGCCTTGGTTCATGCGCGGTGTTGGCGTCATGTTGCGATTGGGCATGGCTGTGTTCATGACTGGAGTACCTTGCATCATCTGCGGTGTGTTGGTACGGCTCATCGAACCCTGCTGCTGACTGGCGGTTCGTGCCATTGGATGATGCGAGATAGAGGACGGGGGTCGGGCAGGGCTGGCGATGGCATGGTTTGAAGCTGTCGCGACCATAGGTGTACCTCCCATTGGGTGGCTTGCCTGACCACCAGGGCGAGGCGAAGCTGCTGCGGCAGCCATGGGTGTGTTTTGTCGTACGCTGGGCGAGAATTGGTTCTGTGTAGCAGACTGAGGAGTTTGCGAGATCTGAGCTGCGGCAGCGTTCGACATCTGCGCTGCTTGTGCGGCTCGCAGCGCTTCGTTCTGCTGCATCTGGTTTTGCTGCAACATCTGCTGCTGCTGCGCTTGCTGTCGTGCAAGGAGCTGCTGCTGCCGCTCCTGGACCTCTGCCTGTTGTCGGTTCGCCTCCATATCCCTTCGCTTCTGAGCTTCGGACTCAATCTGGGCCTGCCTCTTGGCCTGCGCTTGGCGAGCGTCCTCCTCCTTCTTGCGGCGATCTGCTTCCTCGTGGTTGGCTTTGATGCTCGCGAGGGTCTTGAATCGGGCGAAGGACATGGTGTTAGCTTGAGCGCGCACAGCACCTTCGCTGTCACCAGCCGCAGTAGTGCTGAGAGTTGCCTGCTGTTCATCTCCGGCCAACATGTAGCTCTGTAGGTTCTGTGCATCGGCCTCGTCAGCTGCCAGTTCAGCAGTGGTCCTCTTGCGGGTCTTGCGTTCTGGTGGCGGGTTCTTGTTGATAGGATGGGTCATGGCGTCCATCAGCGCTATCGACTCGGCGAAACTCTTCGTGGGTTCGAGGTATAGCTTTGGACATGTTGCGTTGAGGAGCTCAGCCTCGAACTCGTGGACGTTGCCGTCATCGATCATCATCTTTTGCCGTTTGGGACTAGGTCCAGCTGAAAAGGTCGGTGTAGGTGGAACTGCGGTCAAGGGGGTGGGCGGCATGCCTGCAACACGTCCAGCGGCTTGCATCCTCTTCAGCGTGGCAGCGTCCGTCGCTGGGGTAGTAGCGAGTATTGACAGGTCAGCCAGCTGAGACTGCGGCGAGGGAAACAGGACTACAGTTGTGATCTTTGGTCCGCTCGCGGGCTGCTTCTGTGACGCGCCATTCGTGCCAGGTGCCGGCATATTCTCCTTGCCCTCCTTGTCGCCAGCGTCCTTTGCCTGCCCTGTGGTGCCGTTCATCTTAGGGTCAGGCTTCGTACTGGGGTGCGAGCCATATGGAGACGGAGTGATGAAGTTGTTGTTGTTGTGGATAGAGAAGGTTGTCTTGCTACCGTCTCCGGCGCCGTTTGCACTGTCTTTGGGTTTGGCGGTAGCGTCGCGGTAGTTGTGGATTTCGACGATCAGACAGCCGTCGTAGAAGGGCGTGCCATTGGCATAGAGCTCCTCGAGCATGTTGTGGGGAATTGTCTTCGTTCTTAAAGCCACTAGCAGCTCTCGCATAGGTGAGGCATAGTTGAGCGTCTCCTGGGAATCGTTGATGCGAAAGAAGTTGGGGTGGAGGTAAATGCGCATTGAGGGCAGCTTGCCGCGGTGCCTGGCGAGTACTGCCTCCTGTGTGTACACTGTGTGATCTGTTAGCTGCACGCTTGCACATACGCATACCGGGTGTTGCATACCATAGAGCTTGGGCTCTGGCTTTGCGACCTCGTCCTCCATGTTATTCGTTTTGGTGAGGACGCGCGCAACGCCAGGCCGTTGGGACTCGCGACGCACGCGCAGTGCCTGTGTAGGCCGAGCCGTTGCGACTGCGCCCGACATGTTGGCGGTCTTGTTGGTGTTGTCGCGCAAGTGGGGTGGGTGCGCTGGGGTCTGGGGAAGTGGAAGCTGCGGCCGGCGGTGAGGTCAGGCTGGCAGGCAGCTGCAAGATGTCGCTGATGCAAGTAGCAGGGCCGGGCGCAACTATGCGCGCAAGACCCGGAGGAACTTCAGGCTACAGAGTCGCGACTCGGCAACTTGGTGTGCAATTGGGGTGTCTCACGCACTGTCAGTTTGAGCAGCCGCGTTGGTGAGGTCTGAAGTTCTTGGCGGGCTGTCGCGTTTCATCATCTCCAGACACGTGATCACTCCTCTCCTCACCCATCTCACGATGCTCTTGCCACATTGGCAGGTCGACTCATGATCGAATGTTTCCAACACCACTTGGCAGCTTCGACTCTGTCTTCTGCTCCTCGGATGATCAGCTCCTCCTCTCTTCCTAATATTGGCGTCCGCAAGGATCGGCGTCACAACCTTGGAAAGCTCACGTTCGGTACACCGAACGGGAGTCAACCATGCGCGATACGATACTATCTACCTGACCGCCATATCGATACGCCTCTTCGAATGAAAACTCTGAAACACACGAAAAGTCTTAATGTGTGCATATGCCAATGTAGTCCTGTAAGAAACTTCTCTCCACTATACATTTTGGCGCTCACAGGTATTCTGGATCTGATCAAGCTTGCCAAACTCACACCCACGACCACAACCAGACCGAAACATGTTTTACAATGACAGCAAACATGAAAGTAAACCACCAGCACCAAGCCAATTCGATGTTTGAGTCTTCAGGCAAAAACGTGGGATCTCTATTCGCAAAGTAGATAATGACAGGCGTGCACATACACATAAAGGCGGAACGAGGCCGACAGTGCAATCTGGATCACTAGACCCACCGCCTCCCAACTGATGGCGGGCATCTTAATGACGGGCAGCTTTACCACTATGCGATTGAATGTCCAATGTGATGCCGCCTGAAGAGCAGGGGCTGTGGGAACGGCTTGAGGAACGGGGGCATTGGGACCGGTGGGCGTCATAGGCGTGACGGGAGCGACAGAAGTCACAGCGTCGAAAAGAGGCTACCGACATTCTGGGCAGGTGTAGCGCCTGAGATTCGTGGTCGACATCCATCTCTCCAGACATGCCTTGCCGAAGACATGACGGCACCCATCAACTGTGACTGGCAGATGTGCTCTTCCGTACGTGTCATGGCAGATGGTACAGGTCAGCTCTTGTCGTGAGGCGATGAATGCTCGGGCTGCAGCTGTGTGGACGCTCATTGCGGTTGAACGGTTTAGTAAGTCGAGAAGAGGTATGGTGCAAGTTGTATGAGGATGGGATAACGACTATTATAGATGACAGGATGACTGTCTTTTCAATCACAGACGCTCCAAGACGAGTCTTGCTGATCTGTGGAAGAATCTGTTTTACCATCCCTTGTTCTCGTCACTTCGACTCCGACCAGCACTTGAAAGGATCAGACACTTCAAGGCATCTCCTCATTACCACCTCCGAAAAGATATCGTCCGCAATATGCTGTGCACACAGCTTGAAAAACTCTTCCCACAACGAATTGCCCACGGGACCTCGGAACATCACCTGCACTGTCAACGCAGCATACGCATCCTCGCGTGTACGCTGTCGTATGTACTGCCGATCGCTAGGAGTAAGCCTTGCTGTATGCATAGCAGGCGCGCGTGCCGGATCAAGGTTTGCAATTTTCACGATATGCCGGCTCTCTTCATGTTCTGCTATGAACTCTTGGTGTTCACGAAGAGCCTAACGCGAATCAGCCAATAATCGTTCTCTATGGACAAGAATTTCCTCGCAGTCGCATACGCCATCTCCGCCTGATTCATCCTCGTAGTCTCTCTGAGAGATCACTCGTTGATACGTCAGTATTGGTACCTATGATAGTAGCAGGGGTGGTAATAGTAAGAGCAGAGGGACGAGCTTGCGCAGGTTGAGAACCACCGAAGATCACGGCGCGACAGGTCGGGCATGTGTTCTGCGCGGATTGCCCTGAGGTGACCCATGCCTTGAGGCATTCGGCACCAAAGACGTGACGGCTACCATCAAGCGATACTGGCAGGTGTTCTTTACCGAAGGGCTCGCAGCAGATCGGACAAGTCAGTGCTGGTAGGGAAGCAACGAATTCTTCTGCGGAGTTGAAGGCTGGTGTTTGGCTGGTTAAAAATGTTTGTGAAAGACCGCGTGGGAGAGCGTAGTGGCATTTTATGCACAGTGAGACTAACGGGTGAAAGACATTCCGAGACATCACCCACACGATCTGCAAGATTCCGCGACAGTCCATATTGACTTTTCAGTCACCGCTCAGAGGCCGAACCACGCTAGATCCTCAGTCTCGTGGACCGGGACAGTGTGCCCAACACCTTGCGCCTGGTAGCCCACCAACTTACTTCCGTCGTCGTACACAATCTTTGTGTAGCCTGACTGCGGAGTGTTCGTCACATTCATGCTGAACGACACATTCTGAATTCCAGACCACTCCTTGAGCTGCTCAGCCAAATTTGGCAGCTTGACAAGTGTGTCCGCAGTGCCGTGGTAAGTCGCAAGCTTAGGGTACTTGCCAGTATAACCAGGGTACATCGCCTTCACAACGCTGACCCACTCAGCCTGACTCTTAATGACAAGACCATTCGCGCACTTTCCGTCCGAGGAGATGGGCGATGCACCAGGGCTGCCGGCCACACAGCCAGCAGCGACACCAGAGTAACACGTCGCAGCAGTGAAGACGTCAGGGTAAGTGCCCATGAGCACATTGGTCATCATGCATCCGGAGCTCGAGCCGGTGACGAAGACCTTCGCAGGGTCGGCGGAGTACTTGGAGATGGTGTAGTTGACCATGGAGACCAGGCCCTGGTTGTCGCCGCCGGCATTGCGGGAGAGGCCTTTTTGGGTGTTGACTTCCCAGCAGTTTGAGTCGCGCTTGGATGTGGGGAAGATGGTGATGAAGCCCTTTTGCTCGGAGAGCGAGCTGTACTTGGTCTGCTGGTGATATGCCTCGCCGCTACCAAAGCAACCGTGGAGCTGTGACGGCGTTAGTCGCCGTTGGAGAGAACGATGTAGGACCAGCTGACCGCAAGAATGATGCCAGGCTTTGTTGCAAGCTTAGAGGGTACGTTGATGTTCATTTCCATGCCTGTGGGGTTGATGCCGAAGTTCGAGACACGAGTGAGGGCGCCGTTGACGGTCGCGACTGCAGCGCTAAGGCTGACGAAGAAAGAGGTTGACAGATGCATCTGATGGGAAGGCTTGCTGCGTAATTCCTAGTTCCCAACAGCCATCCACAGTCCATATTTATACTACCAGTACTGAAATGACAGGACGTTGCACATGTCTGACCCATCTACCGTTGCTAGCTCCCGTTGTCAGTGTTTCCCCCATCGTATACATAGAAGCGGAGGTAAGTTGTCTGTAATGGGAGGATCGGCAGATTGACCCAATCAATTGTTTCTAACATATTGGACAACGTTCCTGAAGGTTAGAGCGTGTTTCAATGTTTGGCAGAACCATCTGGCCAATCCTGTAAGGTGGTGCATGAATGCAGCCGAGGCTTCACTCTAAGACAGGGATCGGCGCATCACCCCAGTCTTCGACAACGGCCTGCAGAAGGACATCACTGCGGAATCCTGGCTCAAGAACTTGCTCACTCACATCAAACATCAGCTTGCAGAATACGAAGGTACTGTTGTTGGGTTGAAACATCGGCAGTTGACACGCAGCAAACTCAGTCTATCGCACCAACTAACCCCATGGCTTCATCTGCAAACATAAACGCAGTCAGAATGGCACCATGAGACGCATTAGTCGTTATTTTGTAGTCGCTGCATTCATGATTGACAAAGTGGTTGCGCTCCAGAGCTTCTGTGTTTCAACAGCTCTAACAGCCTCAACAAATCACGGCCAGTTCGAACGCCGAGTTCAGAATGAGGGAGCGTTGTCAGCGGCTTTGGTTGAATATTGATAGTTGAGCAATTTCCGGAGATGGACAGTTGCCTTGAATATAAGGAAAATGCCGTGTTGTAGCGTGTAGCCAATGGCGGAAGCATTTGGTGCTTAGCTTCTGGCATATCAGCTTAGTGACGCCAAACAGCCAAAAACCAGAGCAATAGCTGTTCCTTGATGTCATTTGAGGAGCGCTGCCCATACGTCGGTAACATGGGAGCTTGGACAAAGAAGGAAGGCAACAGCCATCTGTCATCTGGTCCGTGTTTTTGAGGAAGATCAGAAGCAGGCACACATGGAGGGCCATCCGCGTCGTTTTGGTCAAGCAGAAGGGCGATGTAACACGGAACACTGGCGGAGAAGTGTCAATTCATAATTCTAGCACTTCAGGTCCCAGATCGGTCATCATCATGGTCTCGCAGTGTTTCGAAGATATGTGTGAAGATAGGCGGCGGGTGCAGACGTGGGAATTTGGAAGTGTCCATTTTGATCTCCAAGCAGGGCGACACATCTTGATGACGTTTTGGGATCGAAGAGCTCCAGGGCAGTTGTGATTTTACTAACAGCCAATTTGTTGTTTCTGTAGGACTTTCGCGGAGTACGGCGCCATTGGTGTTCAATTTTGGAGATCTTAGATCATCATGTCTGCATGGTGTTGTCGGCAAAGCTTCTGAGAGGCGGGAGATTCGAGGCATTGCTTGAGTGTTCGTCACTTAAACGGCAGTCGGAAAGGCCGCAGCCATACCTCTGCGGCTTGCTGTTTTGTGGAACCAGAAAATACGGGGCAAAAGTAAGAGGAGGGTTTCGAAAATCCCGCCAGTCGAGCTTCTTATACGCACAGCCTCACCGGCTGCAGTTCGTAAAGTCAACGAACAATCACTTTAAAAAATGTTTCAACTGCGCAGAATAGATTGTTGCTTTGTCATCCGTTCACTCCATATTGCGTGAATACCGAGCACGGTATTTCTTGCGGGGTCCTCCGATCGAGGTACAGTGGCAAATCTTTCGAGACAATCTCGGAGAACACAGAGACATCTTCCGTGTCCGAGATGGGTTTGAAAGAAGCCGAAGCAGACAGTCCATGCGAAGGCAGGCACGAAATTTGATGATAGCAGAAAGAGGTTATGGTCGATAGAGAGGAAGAAGTGTGCGAGTGAATGAACTTGTACTTCTTTGGCCAGAGCTTCCGAGCAGAGCATATAGTCATCGGCCATGCGTTTTGGTGCTGATCATAAATGTCACATTCTCGGCGCAGACAGTGTTGGAATCAGTCTTATTTGGTATCGCGGCGTCAGGGGAAAACATGTCGTTCTTGAAGTCGAATTTCGAACTGGATAAACCAGTGTGCGTGTGGAGTTGCAAAAGCAAAGATGCACAACATCGTTCATGTCCTTACGACATCTGGAACAACAAACATTCACGACAGCGTTTTCAAAGACGGTAGGAACAACAGCAGCGACATAACCGCATCCTCTAGATCTTTGTGAAATAAGGCCGTGGACGATAGAGAAGAATGATTGAATCCGACCCAGAGGCGCCCAGCTTCATACACCGATGTTATCACAATGTTGAAGCCAGCTGATCGCGAACCCTGAGAGCTCTCAGCTCATAAAATCGACGAACATCGACTGCGAGTCAAATGCGAAATTTCCGAGTCATGCAGCATCTTTCCGTAACCAAAGTGAGTAAGAACCCATCACCGATGGACATCGTTGTTTTGAGGGTTGGATAGCAAGGGAACAGAGCGTGCAAGGTGGACATAAGACTTTTGAAATAAGTGTTGAGGACGAGTTATCAGTGAGGAGAAGAAACACTGTTTGGTAATCCATACATTACAGTCATTGCAGCTACTATGAGCGAAGGTTTATCCATTCAAAACATCCCATCATTCGGAATGCGGCCGTAGCATCATGCTGTCTCCCAAGATCACACACTACTTAGTAGATAGTGTTCTTCTTCGCAACATCCTCCCAGTTCGTTGTCGCGTGCTCAGTGTCCGCTGTTCCAGGCTGGGTCTGACCAGCAACAGTCTCGTGATGGTGGTGACTGATCGGTCCACCGTCAGTACCACCAGCGCCATCGCCGTAGCGGCCAACATTCATTGGCAGACCAGTGCGAGGCTCAATAACAGTGCGGTCCTTGGCTAGGTCCTCAACAGGGTGAGCACCGTAGACGCCCTTTTGAGTTTTGCTACTAGAGTGTTAGCTGGATTCGATGTATAAGAGAGTATATGCTTACCGATCGCCAGAGATCATGTTGGGGTCGCCGATGGGACCATCGACACCGATGTGCTCGCGCTTGCCGTGAACAACAGTGTCGTGAGGAGCGATTTGGTCGCGATTGCCGAGCACAGATCCAGCAGCGGTGTCGCCGGGGATAGTGGCCTGTTGCGAGCCAGCAAGACCGGTGCCATGGTGACCGACAGTGGTTGATGTGGGATCAGTGCGCTTGTCGTGTAGCTCATGAGTAGCAAGGCCCCCAGCACCAAGAGCGCCGCTGCCGATGGCGGCATCACGGCCGTAGTGGTGCTCGTCCCTTGTACGATCAGGAAGAGTGCTTGTCTGAGTGCCGGCTAGACCAGAAGAGTGGTGACCAGGAACAACAGTCTCGCGAGCGCCAGGGACACCACTGGTAGAGCTTGAGAGTGTGCCGGGCTCGGAGCGGTCCTTAGACAGTTCGTGGGCGCCAAGCGCTCCTGCACCAAGGACGCCACCACCGATCGCGGCATCGCGACCATAGTGGTGCTCGTCTGTGCGACCAGTGTTGCCGATCGTTCCATCGGTACCGACGCGGTCGTTAGCGTGAAGAGCCTGAGCAGCTGGGTGGTCGGCAGGAGGGTCCTTGTGCAAGAGGTTCCTACCCTTGTAGCCACTGCCATGGCCAAACTTGTCCTCGCGCTCATGCTCGGCAAGACCAGCAGCGCCAGCGCCTACACCACCAGCGACAGCAGCGTCACGTCCGTAGTGACGATCTTGAGAGCTGCGCGGCGAAGACTCGGGGCTAGGCGACTTCTCCTTTTTGGACTTGTCACGGTGAAGGAAACCCAAGAGACCACCGCTCTTCTTCTCCTCTTTCTCTTCATGCTTCTCGTGCTTAGCAGCCTCTTTCTCGTGCTTCTTGACATCTTTCTCGTGCTCTTTCTCAAGCTTGTGGACTTCTTTCTCATGCTTCTTCTCAAGCTCATGTTGGTGTTTAGCAGTCTCCTTGTCCAACTTCTCCTGTTCTTTGGGGTCGAACTGAGGCTGCGTACGCTGACCGTATGCGTAGCCCGCTCCAGCACCAGCTGCAGCACCAGCACCTCCAGCAAGGGCAGCGTCGCTGCGACCAGTGTGAGTCTGACTGGGATCAGTGTTGTGCGGGTACTGCTGGCCGGAAGTGAGCGAGCCCGTGGGCTGAGGCAGCGAAGATGAGCCAGGCTGGGTGGACGCTCCGGGAGTAGTGGTAGGCTGGCTCTTGTCCCCATGGTGTGAAAGACCGTAACCTACAGCAGTGGCTCCAGCCAGGCCAGCTCCAGCGCCAAGAGCCGCGTTGCGAGAACTGTTGTCCCTTGGACCCAGGTCCTTGCTGTCAATCTCAGCATCCTTGTAGGCTTGAGGTGGTTGAGAGCTGGCAGACTGAGCCAACTGTGCTGTGGTGTAGGGTTGTTGAGTCTGGCCAGCAGCTGTGGTGTGGTGGCCTGGAGCGCCCGCACCAGTCGCGCTTGCGAGGGCAGCAACGTCAGGGTTGTGGTAGTTGTACTCAGAAGTGGCTGGAACGGGGTTGGAAGCACGCGCGCCGGCAGCAGTAGGGTCGTATCGCTGCTCCTGCATCGAGGCTCCGGGCTGAGTGCTGCGGTGGTCGCCATATGACTTGGCAGCCTCGTACGCACCATATCCTGCGGCGCCAGCGCCTCCGGCGACTGCAGCATCTCGGCCGTAGTGGTGTTGATTAGCCTTGTCATCAACCCTAGGGTCGGCCTTGTTCAATGCATCAGATTGATGAGGGCCGGTCGTGGTGTGGTCCTTCTGCTTTGCGGGATCAGGCTGCACACGAGGGTCGAGGATGTTGGCGATGTTGCTCTTGTGAGGTCCAATAGTCTTGGACGCAGGATCCTCAGTGGTGGAGCCAACTGTATGCTGACCAGCAGGCTGATCACGAGAACCAGAGTGTGCCAGACCGGCCGCAGTAGCAGCTCCAACTCCAGCGCCGGCTCCAGCGAGACCGGCATCGCGGCCGTAGTGGTGCTGCGGCTGGGGCTCACCATGAGCGCCTGTGGGCTGGTAGGAGGTCGAGGGGCCCGTTGTCGTCGTCGTAGCTGTGGTAGTGGACGGCAATTGGTGAGTAGTCGAGGTGGTGCCAACAGTGCTTGGGTTCGTAGTACCAGTGGTATGCTGGGTCGTGGGCAAAGACGAGGAATCCCTCAAAGTAGTGTCGTGGTGCCTGTCACCAGAAAGAGCACTGCCGGCAAGTGCACCTGCACCGAGAGCTCCTCCACCGATAGCGGCATCGCGACCGTAGTGGTGCTGCCTCTCTTCTGCTGTGGGAGGGACAACAGGTGCAGACGAGCCCGAAAGCGGCTGAGATCTTGAGGCAGACGAAGTTGCTGCAGGGTCAAACCGCTGCTCATCGAGACGGGACTCGCCGCCAGTGACACGAGGATCAAGAGCCTTAGAGCTGTAGGGGTTCTTCTCATCATAAAGGTTGCCTGTGCCTGCTGCAGGAGTTTCGCGATGATGATGATGATGATGAGTAGCAGTAGCACCGAGACCGGCGGCACCTACACCACTAGCAATCGCGGCGTCGCGTCCAGGATGATGACCAGAAGAGTCGGTGGATCTTGATGGGGGATCGGTCAGGGACCCAGTATGGCGGAGATCGTGCGAAGTCGAGGGACCTGTGGTAGTGGTTCCAGAAGTTGTGCCTGCGCCTCCAAGAATGGGACCAGTGTGCTCCTTATCGGGAGTGGCACCAGGGAATTCGCCAGGAATGTGAGGGCTGGTGCCTGAGCGGTGGACATGGGGACGGTAATCGAGCAATCCACTGTGCTTAGTGTGCGGATCACTGCCGTAGGCCTTCTCGTAGTCAAGTAGAGTGCCGGTGTTGATATGGGGGGTCTCATATGGAGGTCCATGTCCAGGCTCAGTTGACTCGTTCACTGGGCGAACGCCTGACGCGTGTAGAGCATCGGGGTGGATGTTGTGCTCTGGAACGCTTGAAGTCAGGTGGGTATGACCTGTAGGCGATGCAATCCGGTCGCCTGGGTTGAGGCCGCTTGACTGGGAGCCATGGTGGCCATGCGTAGCTGCAGCTGTACCTGCAGCAGCCGCAGCAGTATCAACGAGACCTTCACGACCATGACGGTCGCCACCTGCCACTTCGCGCTCCTTGGTCCCAAGCTCACGCTCATTTGTGCTTAGACCGTGAGTGCCAGTCGTGCTGGAGGTAGTGTTGTGATGTCCGGATGTGACGCCTCCAGAAAGAGGGAAGGAGCGTTCAGTGTCGGTACGGCTGGAATCAAGCGGCTGGTGAGAGGAGCTGCTATGGAGTCCACTGGCTGAAGAACCTATACGAAGTCAACATTGTATATCACTATGGCCATTCCCACGACTTAGGCTACCTACCAGGAATTACACTGGGCTGCTCGTTTGCAGAAACCTCATTCCTTAGCCCTGAACTGGTGTTTGCGCCTGTGACTCCCTCACCAACGACCTGATTACGGTCGAGCCTGTCTTCAACCGTGCTGTTGTTAGGCAATGCAGCATGTCCTTGACCAGCCTCGCCTGGAGTGAAGCCAATGACACCAGACTTGATGCTTGCCTCGCTATTGCCGTCGTAGGCGCCACTGCTCACTTGTGGTCGCACGCTGTCCCCAGCAAGCCTGGCCGATGTGGTTGTGCCTGTGCCAGCACCGACATTGGGTGAGTTGGAGAACTTAGGAGTCTCGCCAGCTGTGGATGTGCCATGTCCGGTCATCTGGTCGTAGATGGGTGTAGCCCTGCAGCTATCTTAGTACAGCTTGGTTTGGAGAACGGGCACACTTACCCAGTCCCAGCTGTGGCTGCTGAAGTACCTGTGCTGGACTGCGCAGCAGTGCCAGCAGTGCCCTTTGTGTCATGGGTGACATCGCCGGCGGTCTCACGGTCCTTGTCGTGGCCGTGAGGGTGACTAGCATCGCTGTTAGCAATTGGCGTTCTTCCTGAATCGTACAACCTACAGGATGCTCTTGATCTTCTCCATTGTGTTTCTGTGTTTGTGTGATCGCTCCAGGGATTGAGGAAGGAGCTGGGCTTCTAATCTTCGAGAGGGTATTACGAGGTTGGTATATAGCTGCAGCTTCCAAGGCACAGCTCTTGTATGTCGAATAACATCATCACGTAGCTACAGCTACAAAGTAGCGCCAATGACCTCATAATAGATCTGTGAGCCGCAGGAAGCTAGGCTGCGAGTCCAATGAGAACAGCACAGCTGCGCGTCGGAACCAGATGCGGCGAGGACCACACCAATTGCAGCTCGTCCAGGCCGTCAAGTGTTCCAAATTCACCTTTTTGAAAGCGGGTGGGCAGTGGTGAGCCACAAACAGCCCCGCAAGATGTGTGTCGATCTGTTGATCGTGGCGTTCGCATCGTGATCAGGTCTAGACCGGAGATGTCTCAACTGCTGAAGCAAAGCTGAACACCGTCAGCTCCTCGACATGCAGACAAGGTGAACCATCAGGCGGTCATAAACGTGGGAGGCCCGCCGTGACACCCTCTTCACTCGAAGCTCACCTCGCCCGCTGATGTCACTGATCACCGACAAGGATGGGTAAAGATGGCCTTACCCCGCTACCGCGTACTCAGATACGGCACATGACAGACACCACGCAAGTCCAGGACGCGTTAGGAGCGCGCTCCAGACCGATATTTGCTGCAGATGTGGGACTGGCGTTTTGACAGGCGTTTGCAGGAGATGAGCAGCAGTTGGCAGCGTTCTAATATTGGCGGCCAGGTGAGCAGTGCTGAAGGCCTGCCGCCCAGACGCGCTGTGGATGCCCAGCACCCACGCCGATGAAGAGCGTCTTCGCTGCCGATGACCGTCCGACGCGAACATGACAGGCCGCTGATGCCAACGCTCTCCGCCAGCGAATCAGACGCGGCTGCTGTCCTCTTTGCGCGAATTTCTCGCAGTCGCCGCGCCAGCAGGGCCCTTGCAGTCTCGTCGCCACTGTGGAGTGTCCCAAGCGTTGCACTTGAGCTGACTACTAGTGAAGACAGCGCTCCACCTCGGCCGATCGATACTGAATGGCCCAGCTCGCTCTGGTGGCTCTGCAGTGCGCTTTTCGCGCTTGGCTTCCGGTGCAGCTTGCAGGCTTCTAGAAGAATTCTCCCTGCAGGCGCTGCGTGTTGAGCGAGCGCGCCGTCCGTCATCCTCGCTGCATACTCACTCGGCGGCAGCGAAGTGCGCGAGCACATCACTTATCAGCCGCCCTCCTTGCCAGTCCCTCCGCTTCGAGGTTGGGCTAGCAGTCGCACACAGACGGTCAAGCTTTGGCGTCTCCGCGTTTTCTTCTAGTTCTGTCTTGACGTTTTGCAGCGTCTCACTGAGCGCGTCGGCCATTAAACCTCCGCATTCCCCATCCCCCAGCGTCAGACGCCCGAGGTCGCCAGTGCCCCAGTTCTGTTTCGGCAACTGCAACATCACACCCAGCGCGCCTGCAGGGTACGGTCTCCAGCCGACGACACCGACCCACCCTCCCCCGAGTCTACCGTTGTTATTAGTAGTTAGAGCGCCGGGTACCCGCTCCTCATAACAGCCTCACTGCACCCATCTCCGCCGACATTCTGACCGTGCCTGGCTGCACCTTCCTTCCAACACCGCGTTCCTGCCGTGAGATCAGCACTCCCACCTACTCCGCATTCCACTCCCCTCTCGACGCAATTCCTCCGCACAACCACCCACCATGCCGGGAGCACTCCGAAGCCGCCTGCGCCGCGTCCTCACCGGGCAGGAGGGCGAGGGCGGCATTGCAGGCAAGATGAAGCGCAACAAGAAGGACGAGGCCACAGAGCCCGAGAGCGACTTCTACAAGCCTGGCGAGAAGATGCCGCCTATGAAGTACCGCCGCCCCGTCGACCCAGAGCACAAGAAGAACCTTGAAGCCTTCACCTGGAAAAAGGCATGGCGCCGCCGTTCTCACCAGAGCCTGTACTCGCCAATGGGCAGCCGTCTGCCGAGCCGCAAGGGCAGCTTCAGGAGCAGACGCAGCCGTAGTCGCAGCGTGCACCGCAGCAGGCGATCGAGCTTTCACAGCGAATATGACGAAGACGACACGTGGGTAGACAGCGGCATTGGTGCAAGCATCTCTGACAGCGAGAGACCTGCGAACATCCGCGAGGCTAGTGACGACGAGGGCGATGTCCTTAATGGTGTGTGCATCTAGAGTTGTACCGTCGTCAACTCGACTAACCTGCCACAGTTGGCCTCTCCCGGAATCCCACGCAAGATCCTCGCGACACCAAAGAGCGGAAAGAGTCGGCCAGCGGCCGCCGTCGGTCGAGCTCAATCCAATCAGTACGACGCAGCAGCACACGTCCAGGCACAGGCTCTGACCGCACCCGTCAGAACTCGCAGCCCTTCTCTCCCGAAGATCTCGAGTTAGCGCTGCAAAAATCGCACCTCGACGCCAAGAAACTCGAAGCCATTGAGCAGTCTGACCCGAGCGGAAACGGAACGCCGGACGACGATGATGACGATGAGGCGAGCCCCTTCGACAACCTGCGTCCCCGCGGCGGGTCCATCTTCGTCCCACAAGATGCTGAGAGTCCAGGAATGTTCCCCGGATGGAACTTCGTCTCCTCGCCCACCAAGGGCGGACCCTCGTACTTCCCTCCAAATGACGGCAGCCCGCTCCAATTCGAGCAGGATGCATCGCTGTTCCAGAGGCGCGAGTCTGTGTTCGTCTCAAACGAAAACACCCCGCAGACTGGCCGACGTGGCTCGACATACGCCCCTGACGAGGAGGACGATGCAGTACCAGCTCTTGCAGCTGCACTGGTCGTCGAGCCACCGAGGCGCAAGCCCGTCGTCACCTGTCCCAGCGATGAGATTATGAAGATTCTCGCACGCAAGGACTAGGTCAGGACACCACGTACACCACTTCCACTTCGCTTGTTTATATTTCTGCATCCATCTTGTGCGTATGGGCCGCACACTGCATTTCCGGGCGTTGTACAATCTGCCATTCTGGAGTTCACAGGCTTTGTGCCGTGTTTTGTTTTGCGCATTGGGAGGCTGTTATGATAGACCTTTGCATAGGCTAGTATTGGATTACCACAGTGTCAGAGAAGAGAGCACAGACATAGAACCATGGGGGGAATAGCTATTACATATAGCAGACGCTGCCACCGAGCGCGCAATGATATTGTATTATCACAACACGGACTTTCATTCATCTACATCACCAATGTGCTCTCACAAGTAATACGCACAGTACCCACGGTTTTTGCGCAGTCCAACATCCCTCAAACCTGCTCACCACACACCACGCATCACCTCCGCCCATCCCGCAACAGCGCCCGATCCGGCTTCCCCCTTGCGGAAGGGATGCTCATTACGTCGTCCTGACCACCACCAGCAACCCAGCCACCGCCTATTCTCCCCACGATGCGCACCCCACTGCGCCTCCCCACCACTCACGACCCAGCACTTACCCCACGCAGGTACGACACAAAAGGCGGAATGCGCTGCTCCGGTACCAGCGAAGTTCAGAGTAGGGCTGGCGTCATTCCTCTACCGCCAGTACACGTCGCGCGTACCCACAGATACTCATGGTATCTACCCATTCAGACACTGATAGGTGCTTGAATCGGGCCTTACGAGCAATTGATCGTCTGGCTGCGTTGCTTCACTTTGCTTCGTCTGCTCTACGCGAGTGCTTCGCTGTACTAAATTCGTAGCTACCGCGCCGAATTCGTGGTGCAGATTGTTGAAAGATAGGCGCTGAAGGACCGATTACTGCCACAGCTGTTGTGAGGACCGCTGGAAGACGGTGGAATGAGTGGTCCGGCAATGAATCGATGGAAGTGGTGGGGCAAGAGCCAATTGCACCGCGACTTGAACTTGAGGCGTTTGGAAAAGAGATTTGTTGATGTTGAGTGCTGTTGTTGGAGGCCGTCATCGCAGTGAATGGGGAGCAGCCAATTAAAGCGGGGAGGCGACGCGCTCTAGCTTTGAAACCAGGATTGCTTGGAAGGATGAGAAGAGGTACTGCTTCTTTGGGTAGGTTTGAAAGGGTGTCGATGACAGTGATTGAGTGAATGTAACACAATAGCATGCTAGACCCGTTACGGTGCCACGAACTTACCGCATAAAGTAGGTTCGTAGAGGTGTTGCATGCTGCGTGGTCGTACCATTGTGGGTCAAGGTCTCGATCATGTTGAGGTCGCACAACCTCAGGCTCAGGCCCAGGGATTGCTTTCTCGCGAAACGCGCGGCTCAAAGCTGTCGAAGCTGCACTTGCAAAGCCCTTCCTCGATTGACGGGAAAAGGTCCAATATACACACCGTCCCTACAATTTTATCCAGTCCTGCCTTGTACAGAAGTGTGAAATGGTCAGACTGTCCTGAAGATGACTACATCCGATATTCACTACTTCCGGCTCATATTCCAGGAGGCTCGATTGACTCTTGAGCAGGAGCTTAGCTCCACTAGCACGCGACGAGCTCGGTCATGACATAACATGCCTCCAAGTTACTAGATACAACAGGTTCGAATTTGCGTCGATGACGCGGCTTCCGTTAGATGTGACACATTGTCTGCAGCGAGGGAGCCGGCGCATCTGATTGATAGGGGCTCGCGACCGCAGCATCTGGGTGTGGGACGTTCCAAGGACTATTCAGATGAGAAGGAGTGCTTTTATGCTTGTCGTTTGTGTCAAAGATGCGGCTCGAACTTGAAGGACTGCTCTCGAGGTGGTCACGTCTTCACTAGAATACGGACGGCTAGCATACATTTTGAAGCGTCGTGTTGGAGCTCAGTACAAGGCGGTTGCGATCCGGAACTACATGCCTTTTCGCTGAAAGAACTACCCTCATGTTCCGAAAAACAGTATCTTCTGTGAGATATTGACTGTAGCTGGATAGGCTATGTGCCATAGCGCAGGCAGCTGGAGAAGTAACACCATCCATGTACATGTAATCTGGCAAAGGGGGCTAGAACGCAGACAGGCTTATCGAGTTTGCCTGTAATCTACAAACTTTCGTTTTGGCGTTTCAAAGTCTCTGGCTGTGATCAGAAAGTATTCACGACCTTGAGCATGTAGGAAGATTCGCAGTCGGCTTATACGCAGGCTATTCACACCAGAACAATCGGTTGTAGCTTTGACTCATCCCAAGCTTCGCCGAACATGATACCATGTATGTAGCAGTCGCCAATGAACTTGTAACGCCCCGGCCCTGCATCGTTGGTAGCCATTTCTTCCTTTCTCGGTCTGAACGCTGGAGCTCACGGACAACATAGGGCACACTGCCGCCTGGCATGAGCACCACTTGATCGCCTTTTCTGGCATGTTCGGGAACCCAACCGATGTAACCCGTTCTGTTGATGACGAGGTGTCTTCCAACCTCCGCGGCTCGAACCGAGAGGTGGAAGATCCGCCAGTGGTTCACTTGTCCGCCCCAATCCTTCCATTCACGTGTATAATGAGCTTTCTAGTGAGATCCGGGACTGCGCGTCTCAGAAATTGACACCATCGTCGCATTCGTGAACACTTCTCTCGCTGTCAGACCATAGTCGAGACAAATATTTGCCTTGAAAGCCGGAGCTACCAGACCCAACACACTGTAGATCTTGTCAAGTGGGTCGAAACACTGGCGCGTACGGAAATGTCCAACCACATCGAAGAGGGCCCTCGTATGTCTAGAACAATCATTGGCGTACTGGTAAAGGTCAAAGACTCTGCGCAAAACGGGTCCAAGATGCCACGTCTTGTGGCGGAGGCCAGCCATACGCACATAACAAATGCTGTTGTGCTTGTTCGATGACTTGCAGAAACTTTCGAAAGCAATACCACCCAGTAAAGCATGGCCGCTCTGGAACACCACTTCATGTGCCAGAATGTACACCTGGACAGTCCACAAGCGTGTTCACCAAGGCAGCTCTAGAAGATCGCGCACAGCCGTAAGCCCAGTTCGCCCTTGTGCTATATCGTCGTGGGATTTGATCGTGTCGTCCAGGTGTGTTTCAGTGGTTGTACCGAGCTTTTGAATCAACCCAAAGGCAGCGCTGGCTCCACTCTGACCACCCAAGTACACCACTACAGTCGCGGCATTTGTGTACACATGTTGCATCTGGGCTACTTGGCTAGCTCACTCATTGGGATCTTTCTGGTTGATACAAAGCGCATCCACCCAAAGAACCCGCTCGGTGTCTTGTCGTAGGTGGAATAGCGCATCGTAGAGATTCTTGGTAATCAGAGAGGAGCAGTCGTGAATCTGGATGTGGACTTGGTTTGAGTCATCACCCCAAACATACGAAAGAGCTTCGAATTGAGCTTTGTCGTCTAAAGAGACGATGCTAAAGGAACCCTTAAGGATCTTTCGATGGCGTCTATGGCGTAACTGGGCGGTAGGGTGTAGATGTAGAAGCCTGATTTGTCGCTTTGACTCATCTAGAGTGGTGTATTCGTATGTTGCTGATCTTTTCCGCTTCATAGCTGTTGGCTGGCGTCACGTTCAAGGTCGCCGTAATCGCAGGTAGTAGGCGTGCATCATGGGACGGGCGGCTATAGTGGCAGTGCATTCAAGATCTCTCCGGATTCGATATACATGGTGGTATTCGCTCGCACTCGATATGGTATAAGCAGTCGAGAACTGGTAAGCAAAGGGAAGAGTGGAAGTTGGAGGTTGAAGTCTCAAGGAAGGCTGTGTTTACACAGTCGCGCTAGCGTGATTTGGCTCACCGCGCCTGCCTCAGCCTTGTCATCACGATCATGAGACAATATTGCGTTTGTCTAGTCTGGCAGGAGGGATTGTCAGTATCGTTGCATTCGCTTACTGCTTCCCCGTCTTCCTCTTCTTGTTCTTGCGTGTCTTCTCTGCCGTCTGGTTCTCTTCTTGCTCTTGTTTCTCCACAACCTCCTCAGCCTTAGCCTTAAGCTGCGCAGCCCCCTCATCATCACTAAACCCATCCCACTCCTCCTCCTCATCGCCATCCTGCTCCGCAGTCGGCGCAGCTGGCTCCCGAGGTTCAACCTCCATCTCATTCACCTCGACCCTGCCCTCCTTCCCAACACCATCAATAATATCGTCACCCTCTCTAACAAAAGCAGCAACAAAGAACCCCATAGTCCCCTGCTCTGTGCCCTTGTCGCAGCGTATGCATCCATCGAGGATATCCTGCATGCTCTTATCGTCGACGATGGAGCCGCTCAACTTCCCATCCTCCCATTGCCCTCTCCGCTCCCACTTTTTTAAGCCCTCGACCTGCTCTTCCCGCTTCAATACCCTCCATCCCCGCTCCTTGGCGACGCTTGTAGCGAGGGCCTGGAAGACAACACCCTCGTTCTCTTCGAAGTGGATGGAGCACGTGGAGTACGTGATCTTGCGAGCGGAGGGGAAGCGCAGCGCATGAGTGAGGATGTGGAGTTGGAAGGTACTCAGTGCGGTCAAGCGCTCTTGAAGCTTATCCGCCGCATCGAGGGGAACTTCTTCAGCGGTTGTGTCATCAAGATCGAGTGTGACTTCTTCCTTCGCTTCATCTGGTGTCGGTTTAGAAGGTTCCGTGCGCTTGCGCTTCTTGTTTTTCCCACTGCCGGGCTGAGGTTTCCCAGCATCTGACGCTGCCGAGGGCAAATGCAGTTTAATCGCATCGTCGCGGCCGACAATGCCTGTCCCCGAGCATGAAGGATCGAGCAGTATCGCACCGACGTTCTCATAGTCCGGTGAACCCGGCTTCGCGGCAATGAAATCACTCGCGCCCTTCACCGTGATCAATCCTTCTCCGCCCGCAAGCTTGACCATCTTCTTCAGAATCTCCGTGCGTCCCTTGTCCCGCTCAAACGCAATGACTTTCCGCTCGCCGCCAGGGTTCTGCGCGCATACGATGGCAGCGGCGTGCGTGGTCTTGTTCCCCGGCGCTGCGCAGCCGTCGATTACATCGCCGTCGGAGTCCTTCAGATCGAGCAGGTACGCGGGGAAACAGGATGCTTTGTCCTGGAATATGATTTCGCCTCGCGTGTACGCCGGGGTCTTGGTCAGGTCGATGCGAGGCGGGAGGGCGAGCAGGTTGGGAATGTTGGGATCGAGGAAGTATATCTTCGCACTGCCCTTTGCGCGGAGGATCTCGCCGACGCTGTTCACTTTCTCGTAGCCCTGAAACGTGCTGCCCATTTGTGCCGGGAGCGTGGATTTGATTGTGTTCACGCGCACCCAGCGCGGGTGCCGTATCTTCTCCCCTTCATCGCCGTCATTGGTGTCGAGGTCGCCGGCGTTTATGGCTTCGCGGAAGGCTTCGAGCGTAGGGAACCTGTGCCGAACGCGAGCTTTTGTGAGCGCTGCGCTGAGGCGCGCTTTGTGGCGTTCGATTGCGAGGCGTAGGACATGGTCTTTGTGTGCCGCGACACCGGACTTGGAGAGGAGGAGGTCGTGCGTGAGTAGGAGCGCGAGGATGGGCGTGAGCTGTACCGATTAGCAAATGCGCAATCGGAGTTTCAAGAATAAGAATCATGATGCGCGACTCCAAGCTCCGCCTATTCGACTGTAGACGTACCTTCCTCTCCTCCTTCAGCACCTGGCACGTTTCGATGACATCCTTCAGTACCCTACTCCACTTGCTTGCCTCAGCAACCAGAGCATAAATCTGCCCCGGCTTACTCTTCAAGTCCTTCTTCTTGAAAATGCGCGCCTTGAATGAGCCGCCGATCTTGTCGGGGTTCTCAAGAATTGTCGCTGTCTCGTAGTAGAGCGACATTGCGTGCGTGACGTTGGAAGGGAACTTTTGGAACATTTTGCCGCGGGAGTGTGTGGGGCCGCGCCGTTGCAGATTGCACATGGAGCTTGCAACGGCAACGACGAAGGTGCGAAGACATGACGATAGTGACTATGCTCAGAACAACAGGGTCAGATTTCAGGGTAACGCACTTGTTCACGGGAAGAAGTGTGGTTTCAATGTTCGATTCAGGAAGCCATGCAGGATGGTACTCTACTTTCCCTCGAGTTTGACCTGGAAACCATTGAAGGACGGATACCTTAACCTGACTGCAGCATTCATAACTTGCTACCCGTTTGTAGTGCTCATTAAGAGGCGCTGCGACATGCCGAAGGAGTGATTTGTCTTCAATTAGGCTGTGGTGTGACATGCGCTGTTGCTAGCACAGCTCTTAGTACGGAAGCACCAGTGCATGGAGGCTGTGCAAAGAAACAAGATGGTATCATTGGCAACTTATCAACAGAGAAGATAACCCGCTTGCCAACTGCATCCACAATAAATAGTTCAAGCCACTTGCAGACGCGCTCGACTGCCCAAACGCTCAGATTTTTCCACAAACTTGCTGTCAAAAAACAGGGGGAAGGAGACCTCTTTCCGCATACGCTCCCTCGCAGCCTCACGGAACGAATCATAGCGTTTATGATGTCGAACCCCGTCCAGAAACCACGCTCTGGTTCGCCATCTTCTTGACTCGCCGTCGAACATATGCACAGCAAATGATGCGCGAGGGACAGCCGGGTTCTTCACGAGTCCTGCTCTTTCACCGTCGTCGAGATACCATAAAGTTGGTCTAAGAACATTCAAATCCACATCCTACTGCTGAGCAATCGCCGTCTGGTACTCGTGCCCTTTCGCTTGAGGTGGCTTGGTGTCTGCGTGCTGGGCGAGACTGGATTTCGCGGCTTCCTGAAGTTGAGCCTCCACATGAAAGTCTCGCTTTTCGTCTCGCTCAGGGGGCGAGTTACGGCCTGACGGTATTCGCGAATCGTAGGCGTGTGTGTACTGTGACGTCTGCGGTGGATGTGGGCGGTGCTGGTGAGCTATTTGTTGTTGTTGCTGAGGTTGAGGTTGCTGCTGCTGATGAGGCTGCTGCGGCTGTGCAGGGGGGTGCGCAGCAGCCTGAGGTTGTGGCGTTGATTGGCCATTACTGCTTGCTATGTGACTCGATGCGTAGCCGTGGTGAGGGCTCAGCATGGAGGGCGGACTGGCTGTGCTTGCACGGTCATGGCTTTCGTGGTCAGATGTATCGGTGTGTGTGTTGCTGTTCGAGCCTGGAGGATGCGCAAACGCGCCGTGCAGCTCGCCTTCCCGAACTTCTTTCCAGGAGCATTTGGCGTGCTTCTTAGTGCAGCCCATGCAGGCGGTGAGATTTTTCAAACAGTCCATGTGCAGCCTTCGACACCTGTCGCACGGTGGAAGGATGCGTTCGCCCTTTCCCAGACTCTCCATCCTATGGACCATCTCGCCCTTGAAGGGGCCACCGTCGTCTTTCTCTGCCGGCTGGCTCGTACGCTGGCTCGCAGCCGGGAGCAGGTTTGTTGGCGTGTTTGGGATGGGTACTGGTGAGTTCATCATTGACTGCAGCTCAGCTTCGTTCATTTGAGGGGGTCTAGCATGGTTTGGTGGTGGTGGTGGCGGTTGCGCTTCGACAGGCGGTGGAGGGGGTCTCGAAGCGTGTGATGCTGGCGTGGAAGGGTGGGATTGAGGGTGGTGCCCAACAGATGGCCTCCTCGCGTCTTGCACGCCGTTGACATTTTGAGAGGAGGATCTGCGATCGTTCACAGTGTGAAACTTGGCCAACAAATCGTGACGAGTGGAGGAGGAGGCGCCGTTACCGTTGCCGTTGCCGTTGCCGTTACCGTTACCGTGTCCATGTCCATGTCCGTGACCGTTCGATTCGTGGGGGCGCGCATTGACAGCAACGAAGCCGCCAGGCGACTTTTGCGAGGGCTGCGCATGCGCATGTGCATGTGCCGGAGGAGCATGGCTAGAGCCGCCGTTCATCAGTGCGACGTTAGAAGGGCTCAATGGTCGGATTGGCGGGGCTGGGCTCGCGGTTGCTCTCCGGTCAAGGATGGCCTGCTTGCGCCCCTTTAGCCTATGATTTAGCTGTCGTGTGCGAGCAGCAACTGGTAGGATTAGCATGCCTCCCATATGTTATACGTCATCTTGAACTCACCCTGATCGGCCAATTGACAGATCTGACCCAGGTTCTTCTCCAGGATCTCAATGGTGCCTAGCTCTTTCTCCTCGTCCTCAATGATGGGCTGCGGAGGGATCATCTTCTGCGGAATTCCAGATGAGATAAGTACAAAATCCTCCTCGCTGATCTGGACCCTGCACTGCTTTGTATAGAATTGACAGACTCGCACACCTTCGCTCATCTGTCCGAGCTGGAATTGCTCAGGCTTGTTGCGCGCAAACTCGACTACGTCGAGCCACGTAACTGTCGTGCCATCCTTTCCGTGGCTCTTAAGCACTCGCGGCGGTCCATCGAACAGTCTCTCGAAGCGCTTGATCAGGATGGGCCCCAGCGGTCTTGCACCCAGGTTGCATGCCATTGATTCATGACGGTCAAGCACGCCCTGATAGTCGCTCAGCAGCGAGAGGATGTTTGGCAGTGTGTCGTCATTGGTGATCAGAGGTAGGTCTGAGTCCAGATGCCGCACGAGGTAGTTGATCTGGAGGTGGTTGTGTGTCTTGGCAGCCTTTGGGTGTGGCGCGGCTGGGTGCATGTTCTCGTGCGAGCTGCTCCGCTTGCGCTTGAGGTCGGCGGCAGACTGCGAGGGCGGCGCGTGGTGGGGATGCGCCATGTTGAGGTCGACCAGAGCGTGCGAGTCGTGGCTGGACATGCTGCGCGCAGACAGCGCGGAGAAGGATAGAGCGGTGGACGGGGCGGATGTCCTCCCGAGAGCGCGCAGATGGAAGGGCAGGCGGAATGCGTGGGCGGAACGTGTGATGGGGTCTCAACACGGCGGACGACTCGTGTATCGCTCTACAGCGCCATTGCAAGGTCACAATCGAGCATCGCGGGGACAGGCAGAGGCAGGAACGGGGCAGAGCTGTGCGAGTGGAGAGGAAGTGGACTGTGTAGACGCTCGGCAGCAGTCAAGCACCGGGCGCGGCACGTCGAAGGGTGCCAGCGCGGGAGGGTTCCTCTCGGGAATAAGAGGCTAGGGCCAGTCGCTCACACGCCGCCGTCCATTGGCTGCGGAGACTGCGCAGGGCCTAGGCTGGATCAGCGATGGCCGTTCAGGTGAGAGGTTTGAAAGGCTGATGCTAGAAAAGGCCGATGCTCCGAGGCGTAGGGCAAGATAGGGTCTGGTGGTGTGCATAAAGGGCGCTGTCATGCTCGAGTGGATTATGAATGTACATTCCCAGACCATGCCATTGTCCCCTGCCCGCTGCATTCATTACCTAGATATTGCATCGTGAGGGACGCGTCGCTCCAGGTGCCGCTTCTCCGAGCATGAACGGAGGGGACGGAACTTCCTCGCAGTGGCTGGCGTCCTGTGGCTGGCCGCGGAGAATCGCCGGTATCAGCGTCGCAAGCAAGGCAAGGAGCGCGTCAGAGGTGCTCCCTCTCATCTCGTGGACCAGTGACAGCGACAGCGAGAGCGGCATGGCGGACGACACCAAGCAGAAAGCAGCAATGCGCCAGGCCCAGAACCCTTAGTGATGGTTGATGATCTGGGCCGAGGCCCACAGTCCGCTGTGTTCGCCGTACAACGTTTCTTTCCACTTGTATGAGCGTCGCAGTATCGACTTCGGTATCGTCGTCGTGCGCAAATTGAACGGCCCATGTGGCGACCAGCGCCGCAGTGTCCAGCGCACTTTGGTAACTCGCCTTTGGCAAAGCATCGACTGTCCAACTCGCCTCGCTGCCTGATGTACGGTAGTTATGCGTTCCCTTCCCCAGCAGGTGGTGCTTGCCTGTCACTGTCGCTGTCGTTTCGCTATCGTTGTCGCTGCTTCGTTCAGTGTCTCATTCGGCGATGCATCGTACCTTTGGCATGGTGGCTGCGAAGTCTCTTCATGTCCCATCTGGATAGCAGACAATATTATACCAAATGGTAGCTCGAATCAACCCCACGAAATTCGCAGGCGGACTATTAGCCCTGCAAAAGGCGTTTCAGGAGGTATTTGATGGGAAAGTAGGAGGCAAGGTTATCGTTGATCCGCAGGAATGAAGAACTATCGCTGAATATCTACTTGCTCAACCAGCGCTTCAATCTGCCAAGTGCGATGCTCTCTCCTGTGGTCTGACTATCTCTAGGATGCATGATTATTGGGCTGTCGACTGGTGTTGCAGCTCTAGGTTGAGAAACAATATTGTCAAGGGGCGAGGTAAACTCGATGTGTTCGATGCCATAGTCGAAAAGACTGATCGGCCGCGGTGGCTTAGTTGGTGTTGGCGAATGAAGAACTGGTAGGTCGTCCATCGAGCTGGAGCGGAAACGTCCATCCCGGTAGAAAACAGGCTGGCATTCGTCTTCTTCCTCATCAGCACTATACCCTGCGCCATCGAAGAATCTGGCCTTCTTGCCAAATGCAAGTTTCTTCTTCTCTTTGTCCTCCTCAGTCTCTTTACCCTTCTTTCCCCCAAGTATTGGCAGAATGGGCTTTGTTGAGTATAGCCTAAAATCAAGCGCACTGCTCGTTGTGTCTCGGGTTCTAATATTGGGGCTCTGCAAACTCAGGTCACTCGGTTGTTGGGAGTCTCGTGCCAGCCTCCTGACGTTCTTCACTGGGTTCATCTCGGCTGCTTTCACCTTAAGTCGTTCTCTTGGCTGGCTTGTCTTTTGCTCGCTCATCAATGGTGGTGTGTCGAAAACGGGAGGCGTTGGCAATTGTGCCTCCATATCGATCCACGGGATAATCTCCTTGAGCTCGCTGTGACCGGACTTGTTGCTGGCGAGTGAACTAGACCCCGGACTTTGCACGCGGACCTGCTTGTCACGCGAAGTCCTCCCCGATGATGATGTTGGCGTACCAGTTCTAGACTTGTCTTTTAGTGTGGGTATTGCCAGAGTTCCAGTCTTCTTGGGCGCGAAGAAGGACTCCTGCAAGTCTGGGACAGTCATTGGAGATACAACATCGGATGCTGACAGTCTCGCCGCTGCGACGCTGGCTGCATCAAAAGTAGGCTCTCTGAATGTTGTTTGGCGAGAGACGCTCGACGACACGCGCAGCAGAGATTGTGGCACGATCGTCGGGCTAGCTGGAAGCTGGAGTGGAGGGATGGCAGGAGCAGCTTTGAGAACCTGTTGTGGTACCGGCATTGGCGCAGGACCATGATGTTTCCCGTCACGGTAGATCTTTCGTAGGCGCTTGTACTCAGTGTAGTCGTCCACTTCCATGTTGGTCGGTCGACAAGTCACTTGCTCCATGGGTACAGGGTCCTTCCTCTGCAAAGTGACTTCATAAAGAATGTCGCGTTCTTTCCATTCACCGCTCACGGTGTCCTTCAACTTCGCTTGACGAATGCACCAGCCTTTGACCGAGTATCTGCGGTAGTCAGCAGAGGTACCGAAGTTCCCAACCTTGCAGCTTACAGGCCCTCATATCGAACTCCGGCCTTTGGTCCCCATATGCTGTTGATGCTGTGGCCTCGAAGTACCCGTATTGGCTCGCGCGATGTAGGGGTCGCTGCTGTCAGTCGAAACTTGCCTTTGTCGCTGATGGGACACCGGTACGTGAAGACTTCTTCGGATCGCGCATCGATCTCGCCCGTATCTTTCAGCAGGAGAGCGTATGCTCCGTTCTTGTCGTACGTAGTGCCGCCATCAACAGACTCCAATCCGATGATGCCTGCGTGATGTGCGAACAAGGAATGAATCCACCAGCTAATCACTATTAGCGTGGCCCAAAATCTGCAAGTTGATATACACACTCTCCAGCTTTGAAACCAAGGTCACCTTGTCTGTGGGACGCATTGGGGTGAATTTTCTCGGGACAATATTCGGCCCATCTCTTGAGGAGTGCCTTCATGATTGTCAGCAGAAGGCCACAGCAATGGGTGAACAAGCCTTACTTCATTAGTATGCTCGCTGATACTGGCAATGCCCTCTAATCGTCCGCCCCGACCATACAAGAACGGATGGAGGTCTTCGAAACGCCCAAATCGACTTCTCCATATTGTGATGATCTCGTCGCAGTCATCGCAGAGCCGCCTAGGCCAGCGAGTGGCAATGCCGGCAATGTCTTTCACTGCTTTATGTATGCCGGTTGCTCGAAGATCGAGAGCTGTGATGGAAGTCGATTGGCGAAGGGCGACAAAGAATTCGTGTAGGGTAAGGACATCGTCTGGTCGAAGAATATCAGGCCCCTCGCGCGCGACGAGGATGTCAAGGTCGTCGCGTATCCAATGCGCGAAATGTTTGAGCGTGTAGCGTGCGATGTCCGCGGCTGGCAGTGTCACAGGCGGTATTGGAGCCGCTGCGTATGGGAGCGGCATGTTCGCAGTAGCTATGTTGTGCTGGAAAGGTGCATAGGGCAAAGACGAACGATGTTGTAGTCGAGCGCATCATTAAGCAGGTGAAAGAGAAGGAAGGTGGGGTGGTGACAGTCATGATTGCTGATTGCGGATGCGATTGTACTTGACGCAGCTTTCTGAATGTTCTTTCCATGTCCCTGACACTATCGAAGGTATGCTGTCGCTCGAATGACGAAATCTGAGACAATTGCTTGAGCCATGTATTCTCGAGTAAGCATGGTACCTCTTGAGTTCATGCTGCCAGTTAGTCGATGGACTAAAAGTGGCGTTTCGATTGCTTTTGATTGTTCTGTGGCTTTCGCTTCTGCACGTTGTACGGCGCCCAATACTGACCGACTCTTCTGAATGTTTGTCAGACCAACACCGGTGGATGCCTCGTGTGATGATTGTGGCCATCGTGCAAAGCCAGCTTCTGCCTTTGTTCTCCTCGTACAAATATCGTCATGACTTCACTACGGGCACATCACCATCTTGTGTTCGAGTGCTCCGCGCCCACCGTTTTTTGAGCTCCCAATGCTAGACCAGATTCACTCCTCTTCTTGTATGAACGGATTGGCGATCTCTTCGCTGCCGTCGACGGGCGAGATGACGACGAGCAGTGTGCCACGCGCGACAATGAGGCCGAGCTTGCGGTACCGTACGTTGCCTTCGTCATCTGTACTGTTGTTAGCTTGGAGCTTCCTTCCCAGCTCCATTACTGCCTACCTGTCATGGCCTCTTTCACCTCATCCAGCACAAGGTTCATCAATTGGTCGTAGCCCTTGAGCGTTCCAATGACTGCATTGTGTTAGTACACAGTCTTCAACATTCTTCTCTCCACCACACTGCATCTGCTCTTCAATGCTCCCTCCCATTCAATGAAACTCACCCTCGCGCCCGCCGCTGAACTTGACGGTAATCTGCTTGTCCATGTACTTGCTCAGGTCCAGGATGTTCTCTTTCTTTGGCCGCTCTGTCTGCTGCTGCCCCGTTGCGTTGCCGCCCTGTGCACCTCCTCTTCCTCCGCCGCGGCCTCCACGATGCTCGCCGCGTCCGCCGCCTCGCCCCCGAAAGGCACCGCGTTCAGACATGGTGTGCGTTGTTGGTAAGGAGCGTGTGTGATGAATGTGTAGGTCAATTGTGTGACGTTCTGGATTTGCGTCATGAGGACGCGGGCACGGACGGAAAGCAAATTCTAGGCCCACTTTTACCCGTATTACGCTACGGTTAAAGTCCAACATCAACGAAATATTGAGCCAGTGCACCTGCTTCACTCATCAACAGCTCTCATCCTATCGTTATAATGCCGTTATAACGAAGTCAACTTTCCTTATCTATGACCCGCGAGACCTAAAATACTACGAGATCCGTACCGGCCATCCTTTGCCAGACATCGCGTGGTACCGGAACAACGACGCAGAAGGCAGTCATGTCACTATGACATTTAACAAGGAAAATGTTGTCCGCGGTTTCAACATCACATGTGGCTATCTCTACATGGTTTGACAACTTCTGCCTACAGCTTTCCACAAGAATGATCTCTATACCCAAGGACTTCTACAAAGACATGGATGCGAAATGGGACGCGTGGACTGTATAGGACAAGCAAACATCGCAGCCGATGTTGGAGCTGGACGGTCAGGACATGGTCGTGGACAATGACGCAGATTTGCTGACCGCTTTGACTACGCTGTGTGTTGAGCAACGTAATCACGACGATGTTGATGTGGCGACATTCTCTTCTGTTCAGGTTTCTCAAGAATATAAGTGTTGGACAAGCTTGTGCACATCAGAGGGAATGTGGCCTGAAATTTGAGGGTGATAGTCATAGGTCGAGTATTTGTTTCCCGTTAAATCTGGTCGCAATCCAGGCACGAAGCTTGGTCTGATCCGAAGTCTTTTGTGTTTGATCGGCCCCGCGACCTAAGTTCCCATGTCGTCCTCTTTGCTACTTGATTTGGCTTAGCTTTCAGGATCAAAATCATCCTCACTTTCATGTTCATCGACATTCCACCCCCGGTCCATCCGTTGTCTATTCGCAATGTTCGCATGCGCAGCCTGTCTGGGTCGATGGGTGCTTCCCTGTACATCATAAACCCTCACCCTCTTTCTCGGTCCTTCTGTTGTCTGTCCCCGTTGTTTGCGTTTCTTTATACCTGGAGGAGTAGGAGTTGCCATGATGCTGTCCAGATCAAGCATTTCTACACATAGCTTTGTCAGTCACAGCTTGATACATGAGAGAACATACATACTGACATCCAAGTCATTAGTCGCAGTGATCATCCTATCCTGCTGCACTGCCATTACGTTCTGTTAGGTATAATACGATTTGCAGATCTTTAGAATCAGAAAACCTTGTCTTTCTTAGTGTGCTAGCAGTTTTGGTACGCACTTAGAGTCCCTCAGATCAAGCGTGATGCATAGGTCTGTGTAGGGACAAGGTCTGTTAATAAACATGTTAACGGTAACAGCAAAGTTATCCTTGTTGTTAAAAGTTTTGGCAGTATTAAAGGTTACCTACATCTTCTGCCTGTGTTCTTTCTAGACATTGAAGAAACCTAAACAATCCTTCTCTTGACTAAGCGCGACTAACACACCCCTTAACATGTTACCTGTTGAGCTACTAGCTGGTGTTAATGCAAGATCTGCGTCCACGAGGAGATGCTAAAAAGGAAAGCGCAATAATGTCTCTCCAGACCTAGAGTCTAGGATACGTAGATTAAATTGAAGCAAATCATTGATCCGCGTTTCTAGTAGACGGTGCCTGAGTGGAACTGACGGTTGCGGTGTAGGGGCAGACGAGGTGACCGGCATCGAGAACACATTGGGGCTCGTGCATCTGGAAAATGAGGATAGTGCATACGGGCTTGCAAGATCTGGTTGTCTTGAGATTGATGGATTTGTTGTCGTCGGCGACAAGTGCATGTCAATGTCAAGTTCTGTTTGTTCTGTTTGTCTGTTGACCACTGCTTTTGCGTTGAACACTAGCTTCCTCACAGCCTCGATACGATCCCCTTTTGGTGTAGTCTTGTTCTTATTACCGAAGATATGCGCATATTTGTTTTCATCCATTAGCCATCGCTCAACCCACCGTGTTGCCTGGTCGCAATCCGCTTGGTCGCGGTGCCCCTTTGTTTTTTCTTGTTATCTCCACGGCACCTTTGTATCAGAGCAGGGAACCCGTCCGTAGCAGTGGTCTTAGTCTGAATGTCTCTGGTGACAGATTTGAGGTCTTTTTTGCTGAGCTCAAAACACAACGTGATGTCTCGAATGAAGGCTCGACCCTGGTCCATATTCTGTAGGCAGCCCTCCCATTCTTCCTTTGTTGTTGATTCCACTTCGCTTGTCTCGTTGGGATACGGTCATTGTGAGGTCTGCTGTTTGATTTACCTGAGGGTCCGCGCTGGTGTTTGTACTCTTACAGGTGAATGGGTTAGGAACTTCGGAACTTTAGCGCATACTGTGTCCGTGCGCGTGATGCGCAGATTTGCGTAATGCGCTAAACTACCCTAACAAGCACCTGCAAAAATAAGGCTTTACAGCTATATATAATAGCTGTTATTATAGGAAATTTTAGTAGATTATTCTATAGGCCTATATAATAGATTTCTCTTATACAAATTAATTAATGTGGTTTACAAGCGAGCGGGCTACCTAAGCAAGCAGGCTACCTAACACTAGCAACACGCCTTTGCAGTAATATTGCGCAATATTATGTAAATAAATTATTAGTTAGATAGAGTAATAATATTATTTAGAAGATTTACTATTATCTACGTCCTCTATTCCTACCTTATAAGTGTAGGAATTGTGTCTAATCTCCCTATAACACCTATAGTGTTACGTAACACACACCTTCTTTATAGGCGTCTTACCTACACTATAACTCTTACCCTTCTTTTTAGTAATTAAGTTAACTACCTTACTAACTATAAGAGTCTCCTCTATATGTATATAATGTTGCTTATAAGTCTTGCGCTTTATAAGCTCCTTAATAGTAGTTTATATACATACCTGTTCCTCCTATAGCAATACTATATTATATACTATCTACTAAGCACCCTTACTTAACTATCTAACCTGTTTATCTAATAAACGTGCTAAAGACCCTTAATAGATTAAAATCTACTTTTAAATTAGAGTTTACTACTCCTCTACTTTATAAGTATTACGTAGTGTCTTTAGCTCCTAGGCAATATTACTAGGTTTTAGTAGCATTAGCATGTGCAGGCACACATTAAGCTTTAATAACACTACCTCTAGGTTGTGCAGGACTAGCCTAGCACCTCTAAAGCCTACGTAAATATTTTCTGCTATAAACACCTTACTAAAAGCTGCTTTAAAGGCTAGCAGGAAGGTTTCCTTATTAATATAGTAGATATAACTATATACTAAGGCTAAGATCTTATTACTGTACAGGCGCTTTAGTAGTAAGAAGCAGGCAACGTTAAGTAGCTGCAACAAGTATAACAAGTGTGCTAGTATATAGAGAGTAATTATCTTCTTCTCTTTATAGTAATCCTAGAATTCTGCTAAGTAGTAGCTCTTATAGCTGTTAATAA